>WYDI02026753.1:0-166637 GCA_009867235.2 Psittacus erithacus | reverse complement strand
TTATGTGCTCCGTACTTACTCCTTAGGACTCCCTGCTCTGTCAGTGTGGCTCAAGGTACATCTTGGGGTTCAATCTCGGGGTTCAATCTCTCTTAATTGTGATGTTTTAAAATGGAGGTACTGCTACTGGAGTTGCTTGCTTTGTGGAGGCAGGACTGCTGTTCATCATGGAGACCCAGCGTTACTCCTGTCCTTGCTAACACCGTTCATCCTGAGTCACCAGCTTCTGTTGCAGTCCATGCCCTTATTTCCCTTCTGTGCTGGGCTAGGCGCTGAGCAACATTCTGCTTGCAGCTGGGAGTTTGCTCCGGCATTGAGGACTTCTGAGAGCTCTTCTCCCTATTTAAAAGTGGGAAATGGAGTATTTTAGTCTGTCCTTACTTAGCAAAATGATTTGAACTTTAAGGCTGAAAATTAAAGTGTGGTAAAATAAAAATGTGGCCTGAGGCAAACAGAAAATTTCAGCCCAGATTGTTAAACTATAATTAAACATTGTGTCTGTTGGTGGAACGCATTGGGTAGCTCAACGATAGGTGGTGCCCTTGCCAATGGCATCGAGTGATGGTGGCAGCAGCTTTTAGTGCCAGTATCACAGCTGTTGTTTCTCTGTTTGATATGTACTAAAGGATGTTATTACACATCACGTGCTGTTCGTTTCTTCCTCGGAGGGAGAATACTGTATTCGGAGTATTGTTCTGGTGACTTCTTTTTTGTTCTTTACAGATGGGTGGGGTAGAGTTTGTTTTCAAAATCTACTTAATTCTCTGTGCTAAAGATGGGGAAGACAAGTTCATGTTTACACTCAGATTTGAAGGTGGTAGCATTGAGGTTTCTGTTTTAGCTAACCTGGTTTGCTTTTTGTAGTTTAGTTGTCTGGATGCATGGACAAATCAGTCTGTTCGGAGACTGACACAGAGATGTGCTGTTTGGTGAAGTCCTGTCCCAGTGTGTGTGTTGGTGGTGCCACAGTGTCTTCTTGAATACCTTTGTGGGGAAGGACCCTCTAGATGTTGCCTGACTTTGTGCGTCATGGGACCTGGCTGGGTTAGCAATGGCTTCGCAGCATTTGCCATCATTCATTCTGCAGGACAGGTCAGGAGATAAAGTTCCCTTCTTCCAATAGCCTGAGAGGCTTCTACACGGATTTGGGACATGCCATCTTTTGAGGATTAGCTCAAAAAGCTATTCCCGTAAACAGGGCCCTTGTTTGTCCTGAATGACAGTTAGGAGCTTTGGAGGACCCACAAATCTTTACTACCCCTGGGCCTATCTACCCTGTGTCCCTGAGTACTGGAGAGCTGAATGAGGTCTGCTGCCTTTCTCAGTGGAAAACATATCAGGAAGATGGCAAGGAAATTGACGGGGCACAGTGGTACTCTGTAAGCTGTAAGAATCTTAGAGAGAAACTTTGTGGAGGCATGTGGCTGGGCCACATCTGAGGGGCACAATGCCAGGTGCAGGTGCAGTCACAGGCCCTGAAGGAGCTGTGGGGAGGGCTGGGTAATGAATCCAGATCAGTACCAAGGAAGTGCTGTGATGTAGAAAGGCCTATTACACCATGAGGGGCTTTATGCTGGAGGATGGGTGGTGGCATGGAGTAGGGGCATGCCAGTGAATGGAGAGGATGGCAAACACCAGAAGGGATCTGCAAAAGCTGGTAGGGGAAGGTGTGGTGTGGCGAGTGGGCAGTGCAGAGGTACCTGGGAGACCTTGAGGCGCAGCAGGACTGTGTAGTAAGGCACCACGCATGGATGGGGCACTACTGCTGGGGCAGCCTATTCCATCAGCTCCAGCAGAGCAGTGCTCTTACATCTAAACTAGCATCTCCAAGCTGTCACTGGGGTGTGCCATTCAGAGGTCTTGCTCTGGTAGGGCTCAACATCCTGTGAGTGACTTGTTTTGTATTGTGCTCAGGTTTTGGGGTTTCTTTTAGCTTTATGTAGCTTTCATATTTTAAAAATGGTACAGATCTTTGTCTTGATAGAGACAAAAACTTGCAGACTTTGGGGGTAGGATGGGAGGACCTGCAGGTTTGGTAGCTTTTTTGGCAAAAAACTGGGACTTTTGACATCCATTCCACGATGGACATTTAGGCAATCCCTGCCGCTTCATGGTTTGTAAAAGAAGCCATGTATCCCCAGTGCTACCAGCATTCCCCATGGCCTGAGCCCCCTGTGCTATCGTGCTGTGTGATCTTCAACTGAAGCTGTGGAAACAGAAAGGGCTGAGGGGGAGCACAGGATAAAAGCCACCATCTTCCTTTCCTCCCTCTTGCTCTAAGCTGGTTTGTGCCCTCTGTCATGGTGCTGAGTCTAAAACTAGATTTGTGTACTCCCTGTGAGTAGGGAATGCTTTATCATATGGCTCAGGAGACATCTTACATGACTTGGGGAGCGCTAAAATAATAGTATAAATAGTAAATGGTGATGCATTTCTTCTATGTGATCAGGTTGTGGTATCTGTAACTTTGGGCAGTAGGACATTGCACTGTGGCATGCTGCTATGAGAACTGCTCTTTCTACAAGCTTGGCAAGCAGCTGTATGGATCATTATTATTTTTGTGTTATCCTGAGAAACAGAACCCTCCTTCTTACACACCTATGGCTGGTTATTCACAATGGACTGGACAGTAAGCAATGGAAATCCTCTGCCTGCACCACACATGTAATCGATTTGGCCTGTAAATGGAGGAATGGTAGTCCTGGCAAGCCATGCTATGGGAGCTCTGTGTAACAGCGTTTGCTCTGGTGGCTAACTCACAAGGCATTGCCTTGGATTCCCACCTGTAAGTCTGGGTAAAAACAATCTTCCTTACCTGTGTGTCCTTCTTGCCTTTTCCGCATTATCCCTTTTTACTGTCTTGCAGTGCCATGCAGGCAAGCCACGGGTGACTGGAAGTTTCAGCTTTTTGGTGTTTATCAAGATAGCGATGTAAAGTTTGTATCTTGATACACTTAAGAGGGAACAGAAAGCCCCTGGAGGGATGATGTACCCTGCCTGACAGGGTGCTTTCCCCAGAGAGTGCTTTGGGAGCAATTCAGGGCATCTACGTCCAGCAACTGTTACGAGCCTTCTTCTGGGGAAACATTTCCGTGTTCATGAAGTGGAAATAAATCAATTGGCTGGTGAAGTGGGGAGCCTGAGACTGCGTGGCATGACTATCCCCATCTTCAGAATGGAAGGAAGTGGGAAAAACACATTCAAAACCCACTGCTGCCTTCAGCTTGCTGGTTTTCCCAGGAGGAGCTCCAATGGCAGCTGGCTGTGCTGGGGCAGGAGACCCGGTCTGTGCTGGCACGTGTTTCCCTGACAAGGGAACCCAGCGGCAGGGCAGTGCTGTGGGACTGGAAGGTGCAGGAGGTGAGGGGTGTGCCCGGGAGCTGTGTGCTGCCTGTCAAATTGCCCTTGTTAAGCTGCCCCGGGCGCGGTGTCCTGGGGCGAAGTGCCACTGCCATGGCGGCACCTGGGAGTGCTGGTGGCAGGGAAGGGGGAGCCGCGGGCAGGGGCTGGTGAGAAACGCTGCTTCCTCCAGCACTTCCCTGCTGTGGCAGAGCTCAGTTCTGGTCTCCAGGGCAGGATGAGAGGAGGAACCAGCGTTTACTCAGCGCTTCCTGACTGAGACAGCAGTGCCGGGGAGCGCCCTGGGCAAGGCCTGGGTGAGTGCGGGAAGCTGACCTGGCCCTAAAGCTGTGGAGTAGCCTCGTGTTGGATGGGAGTTCTCAGAGAAACCCACCGCAACCTCCTGCACAGTCTCAGCAAAGCCACTGAGATTATTTCTGCATTAAATCCAGATGAGGAAGGAAGTGTGAACGTCCCCGGGGCCAGAGAACATTGCAAAAGTCAGGCCATCTACAGAAACAGATGTGTTCCTGCACGTTATGTGTGTGGAAGTGTTTGCCGGCGGGACAGGGCTGCTCTCAGAGCCCGGGGCTGCTGCGTGGGGCCTGCCCACCCCTGCCTGGACCCTCCTTCACCTGCCCCGGAGCCCTGTCGCCACATCCCCGCTGCAGGCAGCCTCCCTGCTGCTCCTGCCCTCTCCCTGCCAGCTCCGGGGCTGCATGGTTGCTCTCTGCTCCCCGGGGCAAGTATCTCCTAAGAACTCCAGCAAACAGCAGCAGGCAAACGCAGAAGGAGCCTTGTTCCCTCAGTAGGGTGGATGGGTATTTTGGGAATTGGTACCTGATTTGGGGGAAAAGATTGTCTTTGTTCTCAGTGGTGTGACTGCTTTTATGCTAGACTGTCTCAGAACAACAGACAGGGATGTTAAGTAACCCTCAGTCCCTAAGCGCACTTCCCTTTCAAGAAAAGGGAAGTAGGTTTTTGTATTGCTCTGGAAGAAAACACTTCCCATACATTGTCCTGACCGCCAGCTATGCACTGGCGTCACAGGAGGAATAGCTCTAGGAAGTGAGCGCACCGGTTTCTGCTTATCAGTATCAAGAAAGGAATACAGGTAAATTTTGTCACACAGCATACACTGCTGGCTTTCTCTGAATCAATCCAAGCCAGTGGTCCAAGCATTGACCTGATCTCAAGAGGAATACCCTAGAGAAACAGCAAACCAGTAACGCATACACAACAGGAGAACTTGAAAAAGTAGTGAAGAGTCGTTCCGGAGTTAAGACTGCAGAAGGCTGTGGTTTCAGAAAGTGGGTAAATCCCAGCCTGGCTTGTCTGCACAAGCGCATGGGTTTCATGTAAATAACAGAGGTATATCAGTCTTGAAAAGAAGCTGGATAAATGTAGATGCTCACACCCAAATCTTAGCCCCAAACCAGTCATTTGCACAACCTGGGGCTCCCTTTTGGTCCTGAGAGGTCTGTCCTGCTCAGGCATGCTCAGGTGTGAGTCACTCTGTGCCTTGCACCCATCTCAGCACTGTCTGCACCCTGAAACTGGGTGGCTCAGGGCCAAACCCCACAAAGCAGGGGTAGTTGGAGGGCTGCTCTGTGGCCACCTGAAGCATAGGGCCAGGCTGTCACTGAAGGCAGCTCCATGTCTGTGTTGCAGGGGGTCAGATCTGCTTTTGCAGGGCAGGTCCTTGACCAGCTCTGCCTGCTGAGTATGTCTGTGGTGCCCAGGCTGTGCTGGCCCATGCTGCCCCTCTGCCTCCCAATGGCCCTTGCATGGCCTTGCTGGAGGTCTTTGACTCGCCACTCTCTGAAGACCCTATTCCTGCCCACACAATGTGTTTGGAACCCATCTTGTGCTAGGTTTTGAATTCTGTTTCATCACCACATGCTTTGGTTTGTGCCACTGCAGTACCAAAACTGAGGGTACTGCCGCTGCATTTGCCTGCTGAAGAACCAGAGCTTAAATTCATCCAGGCAATGTAATTAATAGTGTGAGAGTTTTACTAAAATCCATGTAGGAACTGCTTGTGAAATGGCATTTTCATTTCTGCTTTCAGATTAGTTCTCTGGCAATGAGTAATGCCGCACAAGTTGCTGTGCCCACTCTACTTGAGAGACTTTAGCAATGTTCTTTGTTGCGTTGAGAGGAAGCCTGCCTTTCTCTGAGGTATCTGTTCCTGGGAACGGAATGCTTTCAGCCCATGTTGAAACCTGTCTGGGCAACCTACCTGATTTTCCCTGTCCAGTAAAGTCTTTTGAGGATCCCCCTCAGCAGAGGGAAAGCAAACAGCCACATCCCAGTTTTCCCAATGCACAGCTGGCATCTTGACCGCATTTCTCCTGCCTCCCTTTGAAAATATTAGCAAAAAAGAATTAGGCTCATTCTTCTACAAAATAAGCACACTTCTTGTGTGATGTTTGTATTTCTGCTGCATGGTCTAGACATTAGCAACAATTAGCTTTATTTTATCTTAAAATTAGATCACCTAGTACAGGAGAAAGGCTTGTAGGGCTAAATACAATGGGTATGAAGAATGTCATGATTTACTTCCTGAGCATTGTGCATTCCATACTATTTGGGCCAGACCAAAATCAGAGCTGAGTGAACCTGAAAATAAAAAGGAAATCAGTCAGGGGGGAAAAGGAATAGCTTCCTTCCTTGATCTTAATCCCTTCCTAATGTCAACAGCCTGCTGGTTTCTCTGAACGAGACAGAAATCAGTGAATTAAGAGACAAATTGACCTTTCATTGTAAACTGGCACATGACTTTACATGACAAGGCCCTGGATAATGTTGTTTTACATAATTGGTCATAAACTCTTAGTTACTTGAGGTTTAATACTTATTTTTTGCTGTCAACTTAATTTTCAATGCAAAAATAATTTGCAGCCTTCCATTCCAGCCTATGAATATTTTCCACAGCAAAATATTTGTTTCTGAAAGTCCCAGATAATGACTCATAGTGAGTTAAAAAAAAGGAGAAGCAACGTCTTTTTTAATATATTAACAATATTCTCTCACAGTCAGATGTTCCCCTTCACTGCACAGCATGAAGAGGTGAAAAGGAGCAGAAAAACTGCAGTAAGAAAAGGGGAAAAAAAGCAAAGATCAACAGAAGCTTGTGAGGCTGCAATATTACACCTAACTTTGGAATTACCTGCATGTGCAGAAAGCGTGGAGTTGAGGGTCTCTTTGTCGAGTTCCAGGTCATGAGGAGGTGAAGTCATGGAACAAGCTCATAAAGCATATGCATCCCTAAGAAAGGTCCAAGATTTTTATTTAAAAAACCTCAAAAGAATGGAAGAAGCAAAAATAAATCTGACATTCAACTATTTTGGGGAAGTTATTGGGTCAAGATGCTCCAGGAAGCACAGTGGAGGGAAATGGGTGGAAATCAAGACATTGTCCGAACACATTTTTTATTCTGCAGTCTTGGTGTTTTGCTGAGCTCACTCAATTCAAAAGTTGTTTATGAAGTATTTTACAGATGGATGCGCTTTTTATTGAAAATGCAAACTGCTTAGCCAGGGGTCCTCACATCTGGATTAGTCTGCAGTTCAAACCAGAAAACAGTAGTTGTGTTTCTAAGCAGCTGCTATCTGTGGCAGACCTAAAATAGGTAATGATCACCAAAGACATTCATATCAATATAATTTGTGAATGAAATTTATTTCTCTATTTCTGACAAGCCACAGCTTTCTGGTGGAAAAATTTCAGAATGTTTGGGTGTCTGATTTTCTTTATCACTATCACAGTGGAAACTTACTGCCTGGTTGCATGCACTGGTATTGGGAAACCCAAACCTGGTTAAAAACAGAAGAATAGGTGTTTCATGTGAAAATTAAATAGCACAAGTTCTCACATAAACTGATAATACGCTGAAGCCCCTTACCCAAAATCTTGTCTCAAACTAAAAGGAAGATTGAAGCTTTTAAGAAGATAGTATTCCAGAAATGCTTTCTGTGAGTCAGCCTTCCTTACCTTAACCCCTGTTGATAATTAACTTCATTCATTTCATGTCATAGGGAAAAGAAACAAATTGGTTCCTCAGCCTAACTGTGCAGCACTGTTCTGCAAGCTTTGTGTCAGCAGGTTTACAGTGTGTTTACACAGGTTATAGTCAGCAGCTAGTTGTATTTTTGGCACAAACTGCCTTTCATCTATGCATAAATTTTCTTTTTGTTTCCTTTTTGCTTTATCTTGTAATTTATTCTGTTGGGTTTTAATCATTTTTGGAAGCAGTATGACTTTTTCTTGGAATGCATTGTACTGTCATAATGTTAATGTGGACAAATTCTCTAGCTGTCTTCAAAGAGCTCCCACTGGGCAAGGAACACAAAATGCGTGGCTTTAGATATGGATCAGGCAGCCTGTTCCTACTGCTTCATGGCTAGAGATGGTCTAAAAAATGGTGAAATAGCTTCACTGAGCCCAAAATATTTTCTGAAAAGGACTTGGGTTCCATTTCTCTGCCTCCCAAGCTGGTTTCAAGGCTGCTGGGAAACCCACCGCTGATGCCTCTGACTGGGGCCCCTCATGCTCAGCTCTGGGGCAGCTGTCCTGCTGTGCCAGCAGTCTTGAGCTGCTTCAGGAGTATGGGACAGGAATGCCCTCCCTGCAGTCCAATTACCTGATCATCCAAAAAGGACAACCTCCTGTGCTCGCAGCTCCTGGAGCGCAGACCATAGACCTGGCACTTGAAATCCTGAAACTGTCATCAGAGCTTTGCTTTCAGTGTTGTGGTAGAAAGCTGGAAGTGATGAGAGTCTGGCCACCTCCAGTTGTCTGTGCTGGGAAAGGAAGGAATCTCCACACTTGTGACGCTTTCTCCTGCTCAGTGTCCTTGAGCTGGTGGAAGAGAGGGCAAATGTGCTAGTGAAATGATCCTGGTCAATCCTAAACAATGCTGCTGGGGAATCCTCACTGAATTATGGGAAATCCCTATAAACCAGTGCTGAAACAGCCCAAAAGTGCCCGCCTTGAGTTTTGCACAAGGTCAACTAAACATGTTTTTTTAAAGTCAGGGTCATATTCCAGCTTGAATGAAAATATTCCATCTCATTCATGCTACTGGAGTGTGAAATGCACATAGCATTGCTGGGCAGTTGTTGATCTGCTCCTTTTCTCCTAGCATGTATAGGATAGCATAGCATGGGCTGTGCTATGCCGTTAGGCACTGCAGCAGAGAGGAGGTGGTTGTAGGAGCAGCAGAGTGCAAAGTGAAAGCTTTCTGCAGCCTGGAGGTTTTGCCCTCCTCCTCCATCTTCAAGGTTTTTACATCTGCTTCCATAGTCACCAGAGAGAAAGATACATACACTCATATGCCAACCCACAACAAAACCCACACAGCAGAGCTGAGGAGCTGTCACCCGGAAGCTGTCTTACCCTAAACTACTCTGCCATTTCTCGTCACACTACATCTGGGTCTGCTGTCACTGCTACGTCCGGATGAGCTAGACCTGATTGCCAGGACTAGTTTGGCCTGGATGTGCAGTGGTCTCTGGTCACCTCTTGAGGTTTTGTTTTGTTTTGTTTTCCCTCTCAATAACATAATTGTTCTAATCTGCTGGAAAAGAAGTCCATCCAAAACAGCCAAGAGCACAGAACACCACTCTTCCTTTTTTTATTCCCGTGTCT
Organism: Psittacus erithacus; assembly: GCA_009867235.2. Taxonomy (NCBI): domain Eukaryota; kingdom Metazoa; phylum Chordata; class Aves; order Psittaciformes; family Psittacidae; genus Psittacus; species Psittacus erithacus. The sequence continues at coordinate 157,646 of WYDI02026753.1, read as the reverse complement.
CGTCTAGAAGAGTTGATTTCCGTAGTGTTTCTTTCCAACAGCCGCTTTCAGCTTCCTGCATCTGGTGAGTTCTTTGCATTTTCTTTTTTTCTTCCTAAAATTCTTAATGTGGATTGATGTTGTTAACCAAATTCAGTATCTTTAGTTTTACTTTTACTAATAAGTTTGCGAAATTTATTCACAGAATCAGTTTTACTTTTAATACCATTTTTTAATTACTCAATATTGTGATAGCCTGTTAAATGGTGGTCTAATCCTGCCTACGTCTCATACAATACGTTCCAGAGTTTGTTTCCACTTCAGTGTAAAAAGGTCTTGTATAAAAGTAGAAAGAGGAGTGTGATGGGCTGTGCCATGCGGGTATTTTCCATGTTAACTAATGTAAGAAAAAAGAGAGAAGATGAGAATTACTTTAAAGATGATGGTCTGATTCTGGCCCCCTTTGCTGTTGTATGAATTACGAACCTATAAGAAATAAGTATGTGTAAATCTGCAACACCTCAAAGGATGCTCTCTTCTCCATTTGTGAGGCATATCATAGTTATAACTGTTTTGCTTCATCTTAAATGTCCCCAAGCAAATTTAGGTGAAGCTTTTATTGTGGGAATTTGAGAAAGATGAAATTAGGTTCTTAAGGGCTGAAGTGAGATTGAAGGTAATTTTAATTTGCCAACATATCTGTCACTGGCTCTGGTTCTAGCAGCTGCGTGGCCCTCCTGTCTCTAACAAGTGTGTCTACCACCTTCTAAGATGGAAGGGTTTTGTTTGCTGTCTAAATGGCTGCGGCTGTAACTCTTTGCTTTCATCTCACCCCACGGCTTCTTCTCCTCTGCATTCTGAGCCATCCATGGCATGCTCTTGGTGTGGAATCCCTTGGAGAGCAGTTTGTATCTGTGCACACCTGTGCACACCTATTTCCAGATTTTGCTTCCAAAACCTGCATATTATGGTGCTTTAGTGGTGGTGGAATGTCTTGTCACATTGCCAGAGAGGGGTAGTTAATCTAAAAAGTGAATGAGGAGGAAATGCACAGAGGTGGGAACCATCGTTCTGATGCAGTCACCACAAAAAATCTGAATGTGGATGGGGCAAGAGTGTGGCTGGAGGAGGCTAGCTTTAACCCAGGATTTACCCTGAAGAAAATGCTTGCAGAGGAAAAAGGTAGGATAAATGAGATCTGGCACATCTGCCAGCATTTTTTTTGGTGTACATGCCCATCTGGTGCTGCTGTCAGAGTAAGGTGGGATTGTGCATTGCACTGTGCTACTTGGTATTTAACATTTCCCAAACCCACTATTTAGGCCAGTGGGTGTTCAGAGATATTCCAGTAGGAAAGACCATGCACATATACTTACTTAACTTTAGAACGGGTTTAATCTAATTTTTCAGAGACAGATCTGTTGATGTGGTCATACAAGAGAAGTCAAGTTTACCAGAGAAAGTGGGTACAGACTTGATGTGAATACTGTGTTTGAAACTTGCACAGCAGCTGCAGCATAGAAAACCCCACATGTGCTTGCTTCCTGCTAAGTTGAGAGAGTAGGCCTTGATGGGCACAATACCAAGTTTTATATTCACTAGATTAGGTGTTGCAAAGCAGGAAAAACAATAGTTTTGTATTTATGGTGAATATGTGGTTTTGTAAGTAATCTACTTACTAAGTTCCAGAGCAAAGAGTTAACATTTTAAAAATGGGCTTGATTGTGTAGCAAGATATAAATTCACAGTCCATCAGCAGGGCAAAGTGGCTGCAAATTCCTGCCGTTTAATCCCACTTCAAGGGAATTTTACCATGCCAAAGCAGGGTGGGATGGTCTCATGTCAGAAGAGCATCAATCCTCACATGATTGCTTGTATCAGAGGACAGTCCCTATATCTACACACATCATAGTAAAACCACAAAGTTGGAACTACATTTCCAGAAAGTTACTAAAAATACTTTTCCAGCCTGGTCATCAGCTTTCTCAATAAAATGTTTATATGTAGAACTGAATAGATTTTGGCTCAGCTGCTCCATTGGGAGTGTGAATTTGGGGACGAAATGAAAGCGCTTTCCCTTCTGTGTAAATCCAGCAACCAAGAGACTGATGCTGAAGTTGCATCAACTGGTAACAGCTGCCAGTGTCAGTGATGTCAGGGAGGCAATGTCTTGTACAGCAAGGGGCAGTCATATCAATCTTTAAAGATGTCGTTGGATGCTTTGCAGTATACCCAGAGCACACAGGAAATGAGCAGAAGTCGTGGTGGCAGTCTTGCAGGCTGCGCCTCTGGCCTGTCTTGGAGAGCAGCAGGTCTGCACCAGCTGCAGCTCCTGGAAGCTTTTCTTGGTGACTCTTTCTGATAACTAACTGGGAGGACACTCAAGCAAGGAGATGAAATTCTGCTGTTTCTCCTCTTGCCTTTGCTGTGCAGCTGTAGATGCATAGCACAGCTGGCTGAGGAGCTTTAAATGAAAAGGATTTTCAAAGAAAAATACCTCTTCTCTCTAAAGCAAACACACCAACCCCTTTTTCTTTATAAAATGGTAGTGCTGTTATTCTGTAGTTTTCATTAAGTAACAGTTAAATGTTACTGAATGCACTGTTTAAGTGCTTAATTTGATTTGGCATTGGTCATACAGTGAAAAATTGCAGATTTTCTAATAAGGCTTTTGATAATGGTTTGAAAAGAAATAAGAGACATAACTGTGAAACTTGACATTTCAGGCACCATGCTATGCAGCTTAACATAATTTCCAAATTAGGTTCTCACTTTTTGGCTAATGGTGTGTGGTTTTATTAAATCAGCAGTTTTCAAATGTTTCCATGCCTTGAGCACACCTTACAGCTGAAAAATGTCTTGGGATGACCCCTACATAGTAATTATGAAAGGAAGTTGGCTGCAGCTGTCTCAAGCCCCCGTTGAAGCATTACAACTTTAAAATGCTGGTCAGGATCACACAAATACAATGAAGCGGTGAAACAACAAACTTTGTAGGCTGCAGCCTACCATCAGCTCTCCTTCCCAAAACCAAATACAGTTTTGTATGTGCTTAGCAGAATTTAGTTGTGCTTGAATTTTTACATCAGTGAAGAATGGGAAAACCTTCCTAATCATAGAATCATAGAATAGTTAGGGTTGGAAAAGATCTTAAGATCATCTAGTTCCAACCCCCCACCATGTCACCCAAGGCTCTGTCCAGCCTGGCCTTGAACACAGCCAGGGAAGGAGCATTCACAGCTTCCTGGGGCAACCCATTCCAGTGCCTCACCACTCTTACAGTAAAGAACTTCTTCCTTATATCCAATCTGAACTTCCCCTGTTTACGTTTTAAGCCATTACCCCTTGTCCTATCACTACAGTCACTAATGAAGAGTCCCTCCTCAACATCTTTCTAGGCCCCCTTCAGATAAAGCATTGGTCTGCAGTAGAAGGGGGGACTTCTGTAGTGAGCAAAACCTCTGTAATGCAGCAGTGAGCATGAGCACTGGCAGTCATGGGTACAAAACCTTGGTGTATCAGACCTAAGATGGGCAGCTGCCAGAGTAGCAGGGCGTGCCAGCAGTCACGTTCTTGCTGGAGGCTGTGCTGGAGGATTACCGTCACTGCTGGCATGGCAGCTGGAGGATAGCTGGGAACACAGTCTGAACACTGACTGCAAGTGTGTGCTCCTCACAGAGAGGCTGCAAGAGTATTTGCTCGTGCCTGGTCCTGCTTGTGACTGTGCCTAGCATTTGTTGAAGATTCCTTGATCTTTCCCACCCTACCCAATCACTTGCTGCTGTGTTTGCATTGTATTTCTTTTGCACAAGGAATTGTGTTTGGTCTTTGGTTACAGAAGCCAAGGAGCAGTGTAAATTCCTGAGGGATGAGGGTGGCACTGAACTTGGCATGCTCATCCTGATGAAATGTATGAACCTGCTGGAAACCACATGAGGATTCTGCTATGGTTTGGAGGGCTCCCCAGCAGGGGGGCTGTGGTGACCTATCACTTAGGAAAGACCAAGAATGTGCTGGGAAGGGAACAAATACTTCTCCTGGCAGAAGCTGGTGTGGAGGGCTGTGGTTATGTACCATGCACAATGCCGCTTGTCACACACAAGTGTGAGCATGGTGTACCAGTCTCAATAACTGACACTTGCCCCATGTGAGGTTGTTGTACCATCTGGTGATTCCTCTTCCTTATGAGTGACAACCTCTTCCTTTTGGGTGACAGTAAGTTTTTTTTTCGAAGGTTATCCTGGTTTATGTCAAACTACAGATCAGACTGGCTCTCCTAATACAGAAGTGTGAGACCAACACCCCTACATAGTTTGGGATGGGATCTGTTTTGGTTGTCTCCTGTGCATATGGTCATTGAGAGAATACAAAATCTCTCACTCTCACAAGAAAACCATTCTTCTGCTGATTGCCATGACAGTGGACACAGCTTGCAGCTTGCCTTTGTTTTCTTTTTTCATTAAATGATTGTGTGTAAGAACTGTTAAAGTCTTTAGGGTTCAAAGTTATTGAATTAATGGCATACTGAATTATCTATTAACTTCCTCTCATCATCTATGTGCTTGTGTTTTTCGCATTACAAAAATGAATTACAAAACATCTGCTTTAAAAATCCCTCATGTAAATTCCTTTATTTCCATAAATTTAAATGCAAGTTTTAAAATTCATTTATCTTTCAGTGGAGTTTTAATTCTAGATTAAAAGCTGTTGGGTAAAATATCTTTGAGTTTGAATCAAGTCCACCAGGATTCAAAAATAAAGCATGGGAAATGTTCTCATAATGTTCAAATGTGGCTCTCCGAAAATATCTCTTTCCATATGTGTGATCATTTTCATGCAAAATATGTAAAAATCAAGAAAATCAAGGAAAACTTCCTATGTTTCCCACTGAAAACCAAAAACTCTGCATTCAGGTTTACCGTAGTGTGGGGATTTGCATGATCTTTAAACCAACTGAAAGCCAAATAGATGTCAGCTTTAACTATCTCAAATGGCTTCTCAAAATACTGAGATGAAGAATGAGTGAGAAGGATTTATGTATTACTTTTGGTGGTAAAGAGCAGAAGCTTTTCTCTTCTTAACCTGTTCTATGCGACCCAGTGCTTTCCACAGTATTCTATGTTTTATATAAAAGTGACAAGATTAAGGTTATACTGTAATTGAAGTAAAGGAAAACAGGCCCTGAAATATATATTCTGCTATGGCATAAGGTTGGTGTAAGATACAGATCAAAGTAAAATCTGAACTACCAGGTGTAATTTGGGCTAAATACAGGGGAAAAAAAAAGAAATCTTGATGGCATGTTTGTTTGAAATGAAGCTTTAATGATAACTGTGCATGGAACGTAGGCAATTTAACGTAGGCAAGTAGGCATGCCCATTTATTGTGTTTAGCTCAATTTACTACAATTAAGGGATTCTAGGGAGGCTACATAGTGAGAATTATTGTCATATCTGTCCTGTAAATGCATATTAACTCTTCACCTTGTGTGGGTACAGAGCATGAATGTCAAGTTGTGAGATAGATTGTGGAAGACAATTCCTTTATTAATTTATAAAACAAATCAAAAGGATAGAGGCCTTAAATCAACAAATGCAGGAAAAGTCACGATAATCGCATGTTTTGTATCACACCATCTACCTGTGAAGAGACTGAAATTATTTCCGAGCAAGCACTCCAAATTTTTAACATTTTCATGTACATGCATGCACACACAAAATTTTTGGTTTAACTTGAAATGATGGCAGTTTCCTGTGGCTGAAATCTACACTAAAAATGTAAACAGTCTTGTATACACAGAGACAAGAAAAAGCTTTTTGTTGCTGGCAGTTCTAAGGAAAAAAGCTAAAATTGCCAGCCAGTTTCTCAGTGGTTTGAAATAAATAACCAACCGAATTATTTTTGCTTACTTTACTAGCTTTGCTCATTAGCTTGAGAAATTTAACATTCATCACAGTAAAACTGAAGTGATATGCAGTAAATATGTGTTCTTCCCAAATAAAAAAAAAAAAAGAAAACAATATGTTTTAGCAAGGAGTCATTATTGGGAATTGTTTGATCAACTGAAGCATCATTATTTGCTGCTCAAAACACGCATTCAACACATTTTACTCTTATCACAAAACACAAAATGTGCAAAAAATAATCTTCCATCAAATTGGCTAATTCAGTTATAACTAAGATTTTCCTCCTTTACTTTTATCTCCCAATGAAATTAAACTTATGCAGATATATAATTTAATGAATATGGAGAACCTCCTGCTCCTCCCCCTGAGGTTAGGGGCAAAAGATCTGGGCTTGAGAGTCTCCTTGTTTTGTGGCAGGCATTTTATAAAACCAGATCAAAGTTAAACCTGAATAGATCTCTGAAAGTAACCTGGGAGATCTGGTGAGGGATCACATGGAAGGCTGTGGGGAAATGGTAGGACATTTTTAAAATAGCATTAAGGAGGGTGTTACATCACCTGTATCATTCATATATTAGCTTTTAGCTATACTGTTAATATTGATTACTTGGTAGTGTTTAAAAGACCCAGTCAAGAAGATCAGGAACAGTGCAAACAAGGGAAAGGAGTGCAATCCTCTCCAGGTTAGAGTCAAAACATGCAGGAGCCAGCCCTCACCTCTGCAGTGGGCTTAATACGGTCTCTGAAAGTGAGGAAGCCCTTCTGCCTGCAAATGCAAGTACATATATGGAGTTGCCACGCTTTTAGATTTAACATTTTGCCATGTTACATATCTGCATGATTTAATATAAATCCATACATCTCCTTAACAATAAATAATTATAACATATTGTAAAGATGCATCTAGAAAATTTACTGGCTGCATGCATGGTAAAAATCTAATTGTTTACAATGTGTGACCGTGTAATCTATGTATAAGTGTATGACTGTTATCTATTAGTTACAAACCTAGGTTATTGCAAATCCAGATTTAGCACAGTAGTCATTTCTGCTCATGTGTGTGCAGATGTGTACCTATATGTAGAAACAGTGTAATGTAAAGACCGTGGTCATTTCAATAATGCTTCCATTCTTTCATGGAAAATATGTATGCAGGTTTTCAAATGACGGTAAAATATCTTGCCTTGAATATGCCTCTGTTTCGTACAGCAATCTGTCATCTAGTCTTTTGCAAATGGATGAATATCAATGTGTGTATATATATATACATATCTATATATGTATACATAGACATATAAACACACATGCATGCACATATGGATGTCATATTTTTGTACATGGATGTATAGATTCATTATTCAAACAGTTATGTTTTTAAATATACACTGCTTTATTTCCAACATTTTTGTGTATGCATATATATGCATATACTCTTCTATGCAATTAGACTAGCAAATGATGCATCATTCTGCAAGGAATGACAAATGCTTATTTAAAACTAAAACCTATTAGTTGCGTATGAAAGGGAAATGGATACTTCATGATGATAATGCCTGTACCTGTAGATGGTCAAAAAATGTTCCCCAACCAAAAACAGAAATAGGGAAAGGGCTAGCTAGGCTTTCTGGAAATAAAACACAATTATTGTTGAAAGTTGTGAATAAAAGATTACTTCACATTTTGTCAGTAAAAAAATCCCCAAAACAAACGGGAGATTTTGAAGAGTTAAACTTGTAAAAAAAAAAATTTACAAAAATATGTTGTGCCTTTTTGATTCGTCTTAAACTTCAAGAAAGGTGAACTGTGTTAAAAAAGGATGTGGCATGAAAAATTTGAAGTGGTTTGAGGCCCAAAGCTGCAAACATTTCCACATGTGAGTAATTCTATACACGCAGTAGTCTCATTGAAGTAAATTACTTAAATATCATGCATTTTATAATATCAGTCCTTCAGTTTGACTACAGTGCAGTTAGACTTGAGTGGAAATTTGATTTGAGTCCATTCTGATAGAGTAGCTTTTCATAGGTACGTGTGATAGTGCTATAGTTGATGCATAGCACTTTATCCATGTTCATCTGCAAAGGTATCTGTATCCCCATCTGGACCCAAAAGCAGTTCTATGTCAGTGGTGAATATATATACACACACACACGCACACACACATATATATGTATGTGTGTGTGTACAAAAACAGACTATGAGGGAACGCAGACAGACAGATGGTTGGCAAACTTCTGTGCTTGAATGTACACACGTGTGACATTTGCACACCAGCTGCTCCATGTATGGCTGTATCTGTGGTGAGGCTCAAGAAGAATTTCTTCTCTGTTTAAGAGCAGAGGAGAAAAATAATCACAGGAAAGGGTGTGAAAAGAAGGTGATATACCTATTTTCTTGAGGAAGAGAAAGGCTCAGTAAACACAAGAGCATGTGCTATGCTTTGGGCACGACATGTGCTCCATTTCTGCTGGCTTTGGAAGATATTGGATCAGACTGCAAATGGCACATGAACTGGTGGTTCTCTGTGAAGGGGTTACTTTTCTGCACTCCATTTACCCATAGTTTAGTTTGGAGAGGATGGAACACTTATAGAGAAAATGGGTCATTATTGAATGCTGTGTAATGCCATGAATACCACATAGTCTGTAATTTACCACATCATGCCATAAACACGTGGAAAAAAATTACATCAGACTCGCCTTGTATTTTGGAGCAGGCATTTAGCACTGCCAGATCTCCTTGACTTCTATTGAATTTCAGATCTTGGATTAATACATGAGAGTCTTACAGGCTTTTTGTTCATTTTTTGAGTGGTTGCAATCATTTGTCTTCATGTTTATTTTTAAAGTAGCTGAATCAAGGTGTGATTATCACAGTTAAAGGGTTCCTGAGATAAAATAAATATTTCTTTGGTCTAATTGGGTAATTAAAATGAGACTTAAATAGTTTTTCTCAGAGGCTATAGTAAATTGAATAGACCTTTAGATATGCATTATCCATTGCTTATATATATATTCATTATAGATACTATTGCTAAAGTAATGAATGATTATTTTTTTAATATACGATATCTCATTATACAGTTTTATATGTGTGTAAGCATGTGTGTAAATATGTACATTTTCCTATATGGAAAGCTGTTGTCCTTTTATTAAGATTTCACCTCTTATTTAATCTTGTAAATAACACTGGTGTGTATTTGTCACTATTTTATAGCAGATTCCCCAGTTTTATACAAGGGAGTTTCTTTTAATCTAATGACTTGCATTCCCTTGCTAATAATGAAGTTGTCAAGATGACTGCATATTTCATCATAAATACTTTTCTTCAGTTTCAACTGTTAAAACTTCCAAAGAAAGAAACTGAGGTTTAAATTTTCAGGTGTTGTCTTGATCCAGAAGTGACTTTTTGCAAAGGGTCCTAAGAAAGTGGTTGTCCGTTTTATTTAAATTTCATAAATCAGAAATCATATATATAAAAAAAGGTTTATTTTCTTTTTAAACAAAGCACTGAAATTTGAAAACTGGAACAGAGTTCCAGTTTTGTGAATAAAGGAGTGAAAGAAAAATGTCTAAATTGTTATGTCTGCAATATTTTTTAAATGCTGGAAGAAGATTGTTTTTGAGATGACAAGACATTCTGGCTTTAAAAATATGGGTTCACTATATGTTGCTTGCTCTTCTAACTTTAGAAAGGCATTGCAGGTATGATTGTACCTGAGGATAAAATAGCTGTATGAAAGCTTTCATCCAAGCTTCTAGGCATCCCCTCAGTTCTTTAGAATATCAAAATAGATTGAGAGATAGTCTGGCCACTAATCCATCAGTATTATAAATACACTTGCTTGTAAAGAGAAGGAGTTGAATGTGGATTCTTTGGTTGAAGTAGCTTGGAGCAAAGATGCAGCGCCTTGCAAAGGTACAGGCTGTGAGCAGTTCTCCTTCATGGCAGTGGTACCACCACTGAATGCCACTATGGACTGAAACTCTGACCCTGTCTGAGGCGACGGGAGGCTGTTTACTAAACTGGGAAGACAGGGCCACTTTGTGCTATAGATCAAAATTGTCTTAAAATGAGTTTAAAACCCAGGAGGCAGCTAAAGCAAATGTCAGAGCATCAGCTTAATGCATGACAGGAAACTTCACAGTATGGGGCCATTTGCTTGCAGACCAGCTGCAGTCTCCAGACGGTCTGCAGCTGATGTATTAGTTTTCAGTAGCCCCGTGCTGTGGCAGCAAAGGCCTGTGCAGCAGTCTGGAGGTTTGTATCTGAATAGAGAAAGTACAACTCATGCACAGAGCTGAAAACAAGGCAGCATGACCTTGGCAACTTGGTCATCTATCTGAGCATCCAGATTGGATCCACAGCAGATGTGGTGTCTCTGTCACAGCAGCCAGTTGTCTCCCTACTGCATCTTCTGAGTGCTGCCCTAACCAGGCAACAGCATTTCTGACCTGTCTTGATTTCCTGGCAGCCTTCCTCCTCCTCTCTGTCCTTCTGCTTTGCAGGAGTCTTCTGAGGTGCTGTCCTTGCCTGCAGTGCCCACTGCGCCCACAGAAGTGAAGGTGTAAAGCTGTCCACTGCTCTTTCTGGTTCATGAAGGTACTCTCTATATTACTTTCCTTTCCTTGACAGCCTCTAAGATACTCAAGGAGAGTTTTTATGTACCTGCATTGCAGTTAGAAGGAGCAGTGATTACAGTCAACATAATAGAGGGGAATTGTAGGCAGTTTTGCAGACCCTCTTCTGTATGAGGTGAGATTTGCAGGAGTGATGTAGGCAGGCAAAGAGAATATCTGCATTCAAGCATCACATGGCAGGTGGAAGTCTCTTCAGTGGTTTTCAGCTTTTTTTAGTAGTATAAATATTTTTATTTCCTCACAATGTCACGTCTCTTCAACAGCTAATATACACTGTGCTCAAACTGAAAAATTAGCCTACTCTTATCCTGGTATCAGCAGGAACTGCACTGAGATCTAACTGTGGTATAGACCGGATAATGGCAATAATGGTTAGCATGTTAATTGCTTTAACTCTCTGAAGCACTTTGTGACTGCCTGATCTAAAAAGATGTGGGACATGCTCACAATGATCTTATAGTAGATGCCAGAGAATGAAAATCGCATTTGGTTCAGTTTACAAACTCACCCCTTCTGATAAAAGAAGTCCTTGCTTTCCTTTGTTGGTAGAATTGTTTCAACAAATATGAGATTAGCTTTTCATGGGATGTATATTCATGTGAATCCTTCACCTACAAAGAGCTTGGTGCTGCTGTGATCCTCTTCCCATCCTGTCATATTACAGGCTGATAACACAATTCGCCTTCTCCATATCATATTCAGCCATGATCAAGTGTGAGGAATTTACTTGCATGAGATTGCTGAGGAGCAGGACAAGCAGTGACCAGAGAGCAGCTCTTGTATGGCTTCTTGTGCTCATGTCATTAGTGAAGTCTGAGGGCTCTGAGACCACACACCAGTGCCATGGCTCTGTGTTCCAAAGACAGAGGGAACAAAAATAGGAAAGCGAAACAAAAAAGTTGCATTAGTTACATAGATAGTACAATACAGTTGAAAAAACAGTGCCCTATCTAAAACTGTGCAAGAGTTTTCTTTGAGGGTAATCTCAAAGTTTATTAAAGGTCACTACTCTGACTAAATCAGAATTAAACATATGTTTTTTATAATAATTTAAAAGCTCTCATTTTATTATTAAAATAAAATCTTCTATTGTTACGAGTGATGAAAGCATAAACCAAAGTAGTGTAAAAGAAGATACAGGTTTACATCTGGAATTCCAGATCTAAAACAGACTTGATAAAGTCAGTGAAATTTGGAAAACTAAATTGTTGGGGAAAAAAAAAAAAATGATCCATCCGCAGCCTAGACTCAGCCACCTGTGATCAGAAGATTTGTGCAGTCTTTTAGCAGGTATGGCATGCTGTACTGTCAGACCAAGTCCGTAGTCAGTAATATGCAAGAAAAAAACCAAAGCTTTTGCAAGTATTTACACAAGTGGTTGTATACTGAAGTGCAGTTGGGCTCAGCACTGGCCTGTTTTTTAAAGGACATTGTATTCTGCTGATGTTTAATCTGAAGAGTTTTCCATCTGTTGGGGTGAACTTGTGTGATTCTTTTAATACGCTAATACTGCTCTTACCTTGAGGCTGTGTCAAGGACAAGCTATGTGCATAATTAAGAAGATATCTTCAGTAGGCACATATGTAGTCCCAACTATATACACAGGCACATGAGCTCCAAATGGCTATGAACAACAGCAGGATCAGGGCCAGTGACAGCGAGCTGTCCCCAGGATCAGAATATGGACCTTGTTATATACTTGTATATTTTTATTCATTAATAGATTGTAGAACAAAATAATTTGCTGTAAAAACAATTTTGCGCTGTCATGGTGAATATTTCAGCTTTTGTTATTTGTGTGTAGATTAGCCATGTTCATTAGTCCTTAATATCTTTTTCAGACTCTAATCATTTGTATACTTTCTTTCAAAATAGCCAGCATAATCAGACCTGACAATCAACAAGCCATGTAACAGAATGATCCTTTTATCTGTCTTTCTCTGTTCTGTCATTTATGAAATAGCAAAAATCATGCTTTGAACATCCTTATTTTCCCCCACATTCAAATACACATAAAATAATGAGCCTGAAGGTTTCAAGGACTACTTGCACCAAAGAAGCGTTTGTTCTGAAAGGATGCCAGAGAGAGACCCTTCATCGGGGACTGTAGTGATAGCACAAGGGGTAATGGGTTTAAACTTAAACAGGGGAAGTTCAGGTTAGATATAAGGAAGAAGTCCTTTACTGTGAGGGTGGTGAGGCTCTGGAACAGGCTGCCCGGAGAAGTTGTGAATGCTCCATTCCTGGCAGCGTTCAAGGCCAGGTTGGACAGAGCCTTTGGTGACATGGTCTAGTGTGTCCAGGCCCATGACAGACAGTTGGAACCTGATGATCTTCAGGTCCTTTCCAGCCCTAACTGTTGTATGATTCTATGATTCTACATGCTGACTTTCCCCTGGGAGCATGCAGCCTTGTCTGAATCATATGCTACTGGCTTGTGGTGAATTGTGGTGTTTTCAAACTGTACTGCTGACACAATTTCAAAGTAGAATACCCTGAAGGAAACATGATGATTCATTTAAGTAAATGGACTGTGTATCCTGCATATACTTTTCAAATTTTTCATAGACGTAATTTGTAAATGTCTTGTTTAATTCTGCTGAGAGCTTGTCTGGGGAATGGAGGTGAGACAGTGGAGTTAGACCTACTGAAGTTTTACAAGCAAATTTCCAATGGCTGCCACCAAAACTTAACTTCATGGAGCAGTTTGTTTCCCAGCAGTCAGGAATGCCATGAAGTGGCATCAGCCTCCATCCCACTTCCTAGAAGCAAGCTGAGATGGCGAGAGCACAGTCACACTGGCAGACCAGGAAGCGCTGCCTGTTGCAATGACTCCTCTAGATACCGGTAACTGAAGTACGCACGAGGACTGCCCTGCAGGCTTGGTGCTGCCTCTGTAAAACACCATGCTCTGGCCAAGCTGCTGACACATCTATTGGCCAGTACACTGGGAGAGATACAGGTGTGCTGGCAGCACAAGAGGAGGTAGGGTGCTGCACTACAGAAGAAAAGCAGGGGAGTTGGCAGTAGCAATTGTCAGTGCCTGGAAAATGTTCTCTTTAAGCTCATCTAGCACTTTTCCTTTGTTTTCCTCTTTGTGGAGTAAGACAAAGCTTTGAGTGTGTTGGAAATGTGGGTGAGGGATGGTTGTGGGGTTAGGGTAGTGAAACTGGAGAGTATAATGGTAATGTAGAGTATATGCTTTTGTGGTTATTATTCATTTGTGTGCAAATGAAAAAATTGTAAGTTGTTACTTCCCTCTTCATGTATGGAAACAGAAATGCATTATTTGTGTAACATACACAGGACATTTTGAAGTTATGCGATGATACTTTTTAAAATTACTTCTGTTGAGCAGAACTAGTTTCCCCTCAGTTTGCAGTGAGTGTTTTTTCATAGCATCTTGTTTGTCGCCCTGTATGAGCACTGAATCTTGCGCACAGGTAGTGGGGAAGAGAAAAATGCTTTCAAAATAGGAAAATTTGACTGAATGCTGGCAAGAGCTCAAAAGTAATTACTTACTCTGAAGAGGTACTCTCAGTTCAGTTTTACAACAGAGTAAATGTCAGGGGAGCTGTATCCCTTTCCAATGAAATGGTTTGACAGGGGCAAGCACTGGTGGTGTGGCTTTTTTTGGTTTGTGCTTCTTGCTTGTTGAAAGTGATTTGTAAAAAACATGTTGAACTTTTTGATATTTTTGTTAGGGATCTTTCATTGCTTTTGAAATCTGTTAATGTTCATCTTGATTCACACTGTAAGTCCTTGCCTCCTCACTGTCACAAGTGGTTCTGTATTTTGCTCATTACAGAATTGCGTAAATAGCCAATTTGGCTAGTGAAGGATTTTTTTTTCTTGACTGCATTTAGAGAGCATGGGTGCATATTAAAGGGAATCTGAACTGATCAGTTGAGAGAGATTCAGGATTCTGACAGTCTTGGTGAAAGTCAGAGGCAGGAAATGTCTCACTAAAAGCAGGTTAGTACCTGTTATACTGAAGTTAAATTGATTTTATTGTTTTTTTAGACAATTGGAGGGAAAAAAATCGTTGGTGTCAGTGGAGAATGGCAGAGGTGATAGGACTGTTAGATCCTATGGAGCACCAGGAAGGTTGTTTACATGAATGGCTGTTTCAGAAGCAGCTACCTGGGGGGGAATGGCAAGGTTCAGCATCCTCAACATGGGGTACTCCCCACGGCGGTCCAAAGACATGTCCAGGCATCTTTATCTTGATGAAGAATGTTCTGTTCTCTGTGGGCTATAACCATTACATATTTTTTTTCTTCTTCCAGAAATGTCATTTGACTCACTGAAGAATTAAAACTGACAGCACCACAGGACCGTGTGGGAGAAAAGGGGATTTTAGACTCAAGTGACACAATCAGGTTTTGAGAAGAAGAGATTTGGATGGTTTTTCACCAAATGGAAGTTATCTAGAAAGCCTCCAAGGCCTCTGCATCTCTTCATTCCACTCCTGCTGCTTGGAGACAGTGCTCTTGGCCCTGAACATTAATAAAATGCTGGATTCAGTCAAGTGTGTCCTGGTGGGAGACTCCGCAGTGGGGAAAACATCTCTGTTGGTACGTTTCACCTCTGAGACTTTTCCAGATGACTACAGACCTACTGTATATGAAAATACTGGAGTAGATGTCTTCATGGATGGCACACAGATCAGCCTAGGTCTTTGGGACACATCTGGCAGCGACGCCTTCAAAGGCATTCGCCCCCTCTCATACCAACAGGCAGATGTGGTATTAATGTGCTACTCGGTGGCAAACCACAATTCCTTTCTGAACCTGAGGAATAAATGGATCAGTGAGATCCGCAGCCATCTGCCCCGCATCCCTGTTTTGGTAGTGGCCACTCAGACCGACCAGCGGGAAGTGGGGCCCTACTGTTCCTCCTGCATCAGTGCCATAGATGGGAAGCGGCTTGCCCAGGAGGTGCGAGCCAAAGGCTATCTGGAATGCTCTGCCCTCAGCAACCGCGGGGTGCAGCAGGTGTTTGAGTACGCTGTGCGGACAGCTGTCAATCAGGCCAAAAGGCAGAACAGGCGGAAGCTCTTCTCCGTTAATGAGTGCAAGATCTTTTGAGGATGGTGAGCAGTGGGTTCGCCCGTTCATTCCTTCAGTCTTCGCACAGAGGTACTGTGGTAGAGAGAATGAGAGGTGAATCAAAGGAGGACCCCTGGCAGGACCACAGTGCAGGTGCCCCTACTGAGACAGATGTGCATTCTACCTGATCATGTATGGGCACTATCTTGAAAAAACGAAGGTGCAGGTACTCACCCTTATTCACAAGGCTTTGTTTGGACTTCCCTAGCTTGGGCTGGAACAGGCCTAGGCTGGAGAGCTACAGGTATTAGCTATGCTGATTTTGTTGTTGTTTTTTCTGTTGATGTTCCTCACTTGTTGGTTTGTCTGCATTTATTTAATAACAAACATCTGTTTGGGTCAGCCCCTACCTCTTGACATGTCTGTCCATGTGGAGTTTTTTCTTTTCACTTTAAGAACTTTGTGTTATAGAATCTGACCACTTTGTATTCTATTTAAAAGACTCTCGTATACATTTGTAAAATCCTGACTGTTTTCATATTTTGGAGGTTCTTCCTTTAGCTGACCACTGAAGCAAATCATCTTATCCATATAACAAATGGCCTGCAGACAGGCCTAGCACTTCTCAGACATCCCCAAGTCACTGCATAACAGCAATGAAATCAAGTACATCTAGCATAGGAGTGACCAAAACTTAGTGAGATTTGACAGCTGTCCTGTGGCTTTGTGAGTTTTCGATGGGGCGAACCAGAAGGAAACTAATCTGATTCTTCCTAGACCTCATCTGGTTACAACCCCAGAAGGGCTGGCTTGCAGTCAGGGCTGGTTTATACACATCATTAGGGTGACTGAGATGAATTTGTACTATCGTCTCCTCTGTTGTCCCTGCTGTAATTCTGAAGGCAGAAGATTTCAGTCTCCAGAGATGAAAGGTTTGGGTTTTTTTCATGAGCACTAAAATTCTCATGTGCTTTTAGTACATTTCTTTTGAAACAATGAAACCTGTCACCAACCATAGTAAAATATTAAGTACAGGGCAATGCTGAATGTGCGTATTTAGAATGGCTAAATAAATTTTTATACTAAGTATTGCTGCCTGGGTTGTACCAAACAGACTGAAACAGGCTTTGCATCCTGAGGAGCCTGACAAGTCTAAGAGTCAAATCCTGACATACCTACTCAGGCCAACTTACCCTCTCGCACAGAAAGACAGGCTAAGGAGTTAGAAATTCCAGGTGTGTAAGAACACTGTGCTACAAGATGGAGTGGGGTAAAATGCAATGCTGTGCGTTCCTCGTAAGTTGCAGTGTTCCCTCCTTCTAAGGTTAGCCATCCCATCTGGCCCACACCACCTCTCAGGGCTTGCAGATCTGTCTCATCCAAAGGTTTCTATAGAGGAAATCCCCTGGGGGATTTCTTAGTGCAGCATAATTTTTTTCTCCCATTCCCTGTCCTTCAGCTAGATCAGAACTGATCTTTGAAGGGCTTATAGCATGGTGCCGTAAATGATGGCATGTACGGATCCGGGAAGAATGACCTCTGCCTGTTTTAACTGAGCCCTGACTCATGTGTTCCAACAGGAATGGATGCAGTGGCTTGTTTGATTCAAATCCAAGATGGGACTTCAGAAGTTACCCTACTAAGCAAATAAGCTATAGCTCAGATCTCATCTATCTGTAGTCTGTCCCTGAAAAACTGGTTGGGTGTTCTCCTCCTCTCTTCTACCTCTGAGCTTCTCTATAAAAAGACATTCTGAAAGAAATCATTCCCCTCCCAAGAATCCCAGAGATGACCTCACCTGTGATGTTGGTGAGCAAATATTTGCATCACAGGCGCCTTGAATAGAAGTGGTGCACGGGACACGTGATGTGATCGTCCTGCCAGCTCCCAGGCTGGTAACATTTACCAGTTATCAACCTGATTGTAAGAGAGGCTTGTGATCACAAAAACATACTGGTCTCATGTGAGGTTTTCATATCAGCTGTAAATCTTTATGAGCTTCTGCACCCCAGAACACAAGGGCTCCCATCACCACCCATCTTTCCTGTACTCTTTCCTACTTTCTGTTCAGCTGACGATTGAAAATCCTTTGCCCTCTGAAACACTAAACCTGACGTGTTTGTAAAAGAACCTGAACGGTGTTGTACTTCTGCAGTTACACAAGTAGCTAGGTGCTTGCTGTCCTTGGCTTTTCGAAGAAATACGTTTCCACATCTCAACTCTTGCAGTGCCTCTTCACTGAAAGGTTTGCTCTTTGTAACCTAATTTGAAAGTAGCCACTGTTACTGTTTAAACATTAAAGATCACATGCAAAATGTCACTTTGTGTGTGTTCAAATCTGTTACAATTGTGGACATTTTTGTTATGGTCCCCACTCCTCTAATGGATTTAATACTTGGTTTCAACTTTTTCCAAGACATATATTTGCCAGCGTATTCTGTTAAATGTTCTTCTTTCTCTGTGAGTCAAGCTTTGTCTATGACAGTTTGTGCTGCTGTTTTTTATTCATTGAAGAGCAGTAACTGCTAGGCCTGGATGCTGTGCTGTGGTGTCTGCCACAGTATTGCCAGATTTGGGAACCAGGAAGCTCCAGAGGGCTGTTGTATCAGATTAAGCCAGATGAAGATGCATTCCAGAATCACACCATAATTGATAATCCCATTTTATCTGTGTTTGCTTCACAACGCTTCTTACGGTGTTTTACAAAATGAAGAATTCAAGGTCTGCTTGCAATTCAGTGAAGAAAAGTGGACAGAATTCCCTGAGATACCTGAGCTGACGACATGGGATGCACAGGGAATTTTGGGGTGCCTTGATATTGTGCATCCTAGAGCCAGTGCAAAGTATGAGGGCACCGAAAGCCAGCTGACTTTTAAAATCAAATTGGAGACAGGATAAAGTAATAAGGGGATTTTAGTTTGGTGCTCTGTGGGAAAAGGGGTATCAGTTTTCACAGACTGGTTATTTTCAGATTCTGAGAGCTAAGAGGCACTTCTCACTGGGAACGAACTGTGAAGAGCAGCATTTTAGTGTCTGTAATTATGCAGCTTTCCCTGAGCTGTAGAACTTAGGGAAAAGTGAGTGCACAAAAAGTGTGTGCACAAAGTGTGGCAACTCAGACGCAGGGAGTGAAACCTGGATAGATCAGAACTCAGCCCAAGATTTCAGCCAAGTGGCTTATTGGGGTGAGGTTTGCACAACTGCCGTGGTGCAGGACTGCTGAGGTCTGCCACAGAACCATGCCAGGGTGATGTTGCCAGTGTTGCTTGAGCAACAGGGTCACTGGGTACGGCTTGGGGTAAAGGTCTGGCTCTAATATTCAAAATACGACAGCTGGGCACACGTGTTATTTTCAACTTCTCTTGCTCTGAAAAACAGCAGGTTGGAGGAGAGAAACAACGTGCAGCCTCGCCTCAGTCAGGTCAAGCTGTTGCCCAAATGTTCCTTTTCCATCTTCTCAAACCGATATCTTTCAGTTTGTTACTCCACTGCTAATTTTACTTTCTCTTGTTGGTAAAATAGGTTAAAAAACTAAAAGAAAAAAATAAGAGAGAAAATACATGGAACTTAGAACAAGAGCAGCACCGGCAGCAATAGCACTGCTCTTTTTGTCAGCATCTGAATTCTCATTTTGACAGAAAAAGTAATTCTGGATCACTCACTACTTCTTTTACTGAACTCTGCAAATCTGGTAAAAAGTTGAATAAATATGCAATTGTGATTAAAATTGGGAATTATTATTCTAGCAGGAGAAAAGAAGTATTTTTCCTTACTAGGTTGCAAAATGTAGTAACATGATTAAATACAACTTTCCAGCCTTTTTATACTCCCATGATCTGCAGCATACAATATAAATATTTTCTAAGGAAAAATAATAAAGAAATATTTCAGATCTTCTCCCCCACCCCCAGTTTTTCATATAAGACATTTTTCAAGCTTGTTAGATATAACTGATACTGTTTTGCCTGGTATTTACAATGAAGAGTTTGCAAATATTTGTGCAGTTTTTGTGGGCACTCCGCAATTGCTAAGGTGTGTGAACACATTAGCTAATGCTTGTCTTGACAAAGAAAATGCATTTAAAGCAGCCTTTCTGTACGTGGCACCACTATGAAATAAATCGCCGCAGGGGTCAGACACGAACTGAAAACCCCTGCTGGCACTCTGACACCTCAGCCTTTCCTGTATTACTGTTGCGTTCGAGTGAGTACAGCCATTAAAATAATTTCAAATAAATGCGGCAATTCAGGTCTCTTAGCACTTTCTCCTAATGCCTCTGCTACACAGGGCTCAGGTTAATATACAAACAGTAAATAGCTTCATTTCATAACATCAGAATGGCTTGCCTGCGCTTGCCTTTGTGAGCAAGTTAACTATCTTGACTTCATTAGAAGTCAGTTCAGCCTCTGGAAAGAACTCAGCTAGGAGCACAATCGGGTTAGCCAAACTCCCTTGCTCTGAAATGGCAGTAATGAACTTTCATCTCTGGATGCGAGGAAATAGCTTTTATGCCTCAGAGGTTTCCTTCACAGCTGTAAGTGCAAAAACTCCTGATCAAGTATCCGTGCATGCCTGTCCCAACTGACCTGCGTGCCCTTCGTGTCGTGCTTTGAGTGGCCAGCTGCTCAAAACAAAATTCAGGGAGAAAACCACCTTTGTGCATATGTTTGCACTGCTGTAACTGCTTAACTATAGCTATGGTGGCCTTTCCACTGCCCTGCACCTCTTGCTCCATTGTGGCACAACCATATAGCTGCTGCATGCCTGCATGATCTGTGAGGCTTGGGAAGCAGAGGAGGAGCATTGAGGAGATGCTTCTCAGGACTCCCCTTCCCAGGCATCACAGGCAGCTGCCCTACTCCACAGACAGGGCTGGCCCTGCATGAGTCAGGTTGCTATCACTTGCAGATGCCCTTGCAGTAACAGATTTATTTTGTATGCCATCTCTCTCAGCAATCACTGACAGATGGTGTCTGCAGGTGCTGTTCTGCTGGTAGCATGGGCTGCAGGGCTTATCTCGGCTTTGCTGCACTCCAGTGGCTGCACTGTGGGGAGAGGTCTCAAAGCACAGAGCGAAACCCTGTGGCCACATCCCTTCCTGAGCACGGGAAGCTGGTCTCCAGCCTTGCATGAGCCATGAATTAGTTATTAGCTAACAAGATAATAGCAGTTGGTGCCTTTCTAGTTATGGAGAAGTGAATGAGTGACATGCCAGTCTGAGGTCTTTCACAACCGCCCTACGCAGGGCTGGCTGGGGGGATTTCTGTCATTACTCCTCTCACCTTGGGCAGCTGCCGGTGTGATTCATGCAGGGGTGGAGCAGAAGAGCACAGGCCTGTGTGGTGGTGGCTGTTTCTGTCTCTGGAAAAGAGGAAGGAAGCGACAACTGGTGCCTTCACATGGTGTGAGGTGCTTGCCCGCGTCTGCAGTGTTTCCAAGAAGCATCTGATGGGTGCTGACTCCTGTGGGTGCCCAGGCAGCTCTTGGCAGTGCCTTGGAGGACGCAAGCTGGGGCAGGGCAGCTCTTACCCTGAGACCTGGGCTGCCTTCTGGAAATGCTCCGTCGTACCACAAAAGGGTGAGGTTCTCAACATAGCAGGCTTTGCTTTGGAAATCAAAACCCCTTGCAAACGCCGGCTGCCGTGGATGTGGTTGAGTGTGTCTGCCAGCCACATGCAGGGCTATGGTGGCTGAAGGCACACAGCCAGCCCCTGGGCATAGGGGAAGGAACCCAAGGCTGATGCTCCTTAACTCTAACTACATCGAAGCAACTAGAGGGAGAATTACGTGTCTTATGTGTCAAACCTCTTGTAACACACAAGCATCTGCTGAGTTTTCTTTCTCAGAAAACTCTGGGGTTTTTATGTATCAAACATTAAGTGACTTTCTGGATATTACCTTGACTACATGATTGCATTTATCTGCCACTGTGACACCAGATCTGCTGAGTAAAAGCTAAAGGCATCACTTGCCTTTTCTGAGCTTTCATTTCTTCTCTTGTTGTTTTCTATTATTATTATTATTATTGGTATTCTTTCTATCACCACTATATTTTACTGTATTTTAGTTATTAAACTGTTCTTATCTCAGCATGTGGGGTTTACATTCTTTCAGTTCTCCCCATCTCACCGCGGGGAGGCTGTGTGGTGCTGATTTACCAGCTGGGTCTAAACCATGACACATATACATGTATTTTAAATTATTACACAGTATGTGGAATTTGTGCTGATACCTGATCCATCATAGAATTGTTGACCAACTAAACCAGAGCTGCAGCCTTGGCTCGTGATCAGGGCATTGGCTTAGACAATGAACATTGCTGTTCAATACCTCCCCCATCATGCAGAGCTTGACCAAAGCCATATCAGGTCAATGGGGAGCATTTAAATTCAACAAGGCTCTGGACCAGGCCTGTGTAAGCCTGCAGCAGTAGCTTTTGGATACACAACTCCAGACTGAGTGCTGGTGTAACCAACCTGCTCAGTATCAGCTTGACCCAAATGAGTTCACTCTGACTGAGCCTGCTGTCTGTGGCTGGCTGGTGAACGGCAGAAGGATGAACTGCAGATGTGAAACGCTACTGCACAGACACTCTGGCTGCCCCCAGCCCTGCTGCTGCAGCTGGGTGACACCAGACAAGCCACGGTTCTGCTTGTCCCCCCCATGAAGTGGGGAGATGGCAGGGACCTTTGTCTCAAGTACTTACTGGTCAGACATGAAAGATCTTGGTGCTGGTGGGTGCTTTTGGGTTTGCCAGGCCCTACAGAAATGCTTCTACTGTTGGGCTTGACCTGCAGAATTTGCTCTGAGTGTGGAGCTGGGGCTTTTCAGTGTTTCAATTCACTGAAGGCGTAGGAAGTAGGTAAGCATAAGTGACAGAAAGAGAAGGAACAATACATAATGATGTGTTAATCACTGTTTTATCAGATTGTAATCACGACTATCAATGTAATGCCCTTTTTAATTGTACAACACATAGGTATGGGCTGAGCTAACATCCGATGCATCAGGGAGTTATGCTGAACACCAGGAAGGTACCAGAGGGAAGGTCCCTCCATACTTACCCCTACCCCATAGTAAGCAACTATGGTCTTTTTACCCTTACAATTTCACCCTTTCATGTAATGACAAGATACTGGGGAGAAACTACCAGTGTTCCCCAGACTGTTTCTTTGTGAAAGGAAAGATATTCTTTCCTGCACTGGGAACAGTCAGAGGTATCCACATGGAGCCTCAGGTTCCCAATGCAGTACAATACATAAGGAGATTAACTCAAGCAGAGGAGCTTTCGACACTGCTCCACATTCTCCACAACTTTCCATCTGACTGCCAAGAAAACTGATGTACTGCCCTTGCTCTGAGCATCCTCAAGTTTTTGGCTTTCTAATATGCAGGGCCATAGATTTGCTATTTTCCCCTGGCTATCCAGAGTAATTTAAAGAAAATGAGGCATCTTTATCCAATAAATTCCTCTCTTGCTTTCATAGCTGACACATGCTTTTGACTCTCACTAAAGAGATGTCAGAATGTAACTTTTAATTTATAGTGAAAGAAATCCTATGAGCCTTGTTTGGCGAAAAGAAGATTAGTTGGGAAGTTGCCTACCTCCCCAATAGCTAGTTCTGGTGGACTCGGTGTTTGCAATAGGTGTCAGCCAGTGCTGGTAGAGTTAATTCCCTGTGAAACTGCACAGCAGAGACTGGAGGGATATCACTGCATTGTGTATTAAGTACATGAATGACACAGCTTCAAGCAGAGAGTGAAAATAGCATATGGAAACAGAGATGTGCTCTGGAAAGATCTGAGGCAGAAAGGGTTGGTTAACTGGGTTCCTGAAAAAAGAAAGAGCCAAGTTTTGACTGGGATCTGGGACAAATCACTCAGGGATGCTATTGAACTATCCAGAATTAACAAGGCATTCACTGAGCAGAAGTGCTTAGATATCTGCAGGGTAGCGCTCTTATGTTGTGCATGTGACAGAAGAACTAAAACAGTGGGAAAACTGAAACCTGAGGCAGAGTGACATGAAAACAACCTACCTTTAGCTCCACATGATCAATGTGCTGAGCTGCATGTGCTGTGGTGAACAGGAGAAGCTATGAGTATGCAGGCATGAGGAGTGAGATGCAGAAACAGCAGCAGAGTGCATTGTCACAGGAGTCTGCAAGCAGAGGGGGAAGACACCTGGGGTGAGAACAGGAAAAGACAAAGGCCTGGGAACTCAGAGGTGCTCTTCACTTGAGCAATGTCGAAGCTGCAGCAGCAGATGGGCAGAATTAGCATGAACGTGAATGCAAATTACATACGTTTCTTTACAGGGCAGGGCAGAGGTATATCAGCAACTGTGGTGATACGGATAATTGCATTACACTTAAAATATCCCTGCGCTGTGGAAAGAAAGCTGTGCAGGGCCTCTGGGGACTTGCAGGTATATAAGAAGATGGGGAAATAAAAGCCTTTGACTGGACTTGGGGCTCCCAGAACTGCTACTGCTTTCTGGAAGTGATGCTGTGCTTTTCCCGTGGGAAACCCGGACAATGGGGACTCTGCAGCATGGCCCTGTGCTGGTGTTGCTCTCGTGGGCACACTTTCTCTGAAGCCCAGAGGGAAGGAGGTGATGAATCAGACATTTTGCTGAGAGGGACTCCAAGAAGCAGGAACCTGAGAAAGCTCACCCACAACTGAAACAAGAGAGAGGAGCTGTGTTGATATCTGGGGAGGCAGCGATGGGTCCACAAGGTCAAACGAGTGTCCTGGGAGCTGTAGAAGGACCATATCTGATTACAAGGCCAAGTCTAAATCTTACCATTCCCTGGCTTGTCTGGGATGGGAATGAGAGATGTAGAAGACAGGCCTCTGAGGGACATCCATAGCCCGCGTTTCTCTTGTTGCTCCTCATCTGGCCAGTTTAGCACAGCAGATTCCCATCTTTTTCAGTCCAGAGGCCTCCACTATTGACCTTCCACATGTGCAGTACAGCCCCCACAAAATCATTAAGCTTTCACAGGCTGAGTTCCTACATGGAACAGATCACTAAGAAGCCGGTCTGCACGTTCTGCCTCCCTCCAGCATAGTCCCAAGGTCAATGAGAAAGCTCCCTCTTGATGCAGCAAATGTTCACCAAGCTGGAAATCCACCTGAATGTAATAGAGATGCTGCTAGGACACAGCAAGGCAACTCTGCTAAGACAGATATAAACCCAAACAATTCTACAGTGCAAAGAGGGCTGCTGTCATAGAATGACAAATATTGGCAAGCCAAAGGATAGAGATGATGCAGTCTGCAAGGGATGTCACCAGGTGGATTTTGTGATCACTGCTCCGTGCTCTTTGCAGGTAAGTGTGAATGCTGCCAGCAATGCAAGGAGAATTCAGTCACGTACCCTTGCTTCAGCTAGCAATGCAAGCCTGAGTCAGTTACTGAATTGTAGAATCATAGACTCAACTAGGTTGGAAAAGACCTTTAAGATCATCAAGTCCAAGCATTACCCCAGGACTGCCAAGACCATCACCAAACCGTGTCACTAAGCGCCTTGTCTACATGTTTTGCCAGCAATGCACAGATCTAGAGTTAACGGCCACAAAATTAAGCCACTGTAAATGGCACAGGAATAAATTTTTCTTTCTTTCTGTCCCTGAAGTGTCCTGAAGTTTGTTCAGGCAACTGTTCTTACAGGACCACAAACATGCACTGACGGAGCACTTGCATCTACTGCAAGGAATAATTTACCGTTTTGAGGTGTGTATGGTGTAGTTAAGGAGAACTTGGTTCAGACGTATGTAAAATACAGCTTATGGGGATGGTCTGCACACCTGCAGATGAAAACATCTGAAGAGCAGTTTAGGTTCATAGCTGCGCTAGACCACTCGCTCAAAAAGCAGTGACGAGCTGTAACAGTAGCAGTGGTGGAGGCTCTAACAATGAGAGGAACTTAAGGATGTGGTTTACTCTCAAGAAGGTCTTGAAAGAAGGTAGGAGGGGGAGGGAGGAGAGAGAGGTGGGCTGCTTTAAGCAGAACAGTAGGAACTAAAGCACAGTGAAAGGAAATATAGATAAAGAGTGAAAAAGGTTACTGAGAACTAAAGAAGTCTGAGGGGAGACAATGGCTGAAGGGAGCTTCTCCTGTTTTCAAAATGCTGTTCACTCAGTGTGGTTTGCAGCACAAGGGGGTATTTGGACAATGTCATCTGATTCTTCTGCAACAAATGGGATATCCCAAACTAGGAATTCATTGATCAAAGTGCAACATGAGAAATGACCTGCATTTGGTGGTCAAATTAAAGGGCTCACTTGTGAGTTCCATCTCTGCCATGCAGGAAAGCACAGGAGGGGCTCTAGGGCCACCCCCACCCCAGTGCTCTCAGGCAGAGTTAAAGGCAAAGTCTAATATGCTGCCTTCAAAAAGCAAATCTGCTTTCTACCTGCGCTGCAGCAGGCTATGACACCATGCATAGCCTTGTACTTGCCTCCCAGCACCTGCTCCTCTCACAGACCTTGCCCAGGCCTCAGGGTGAGAGTCCCTGGCCCTAGGGACTGCAGCACAGAGGATGGGGAAGCTGTCCCTTGGCCATTCCTGCTCTGTCCAGGGCCAGGATCTTGGTCCTGAGCCCATGGGAAGAAGCCTGAGCTCAGGAGCGAGTGGGGTGGCTATTTCAGAGGTGCTGGTTCAGGGGATCTGAGCAGAGAGGACAGAGCACCTGGAATGCCCGGGGTGTGGAAAGACGCCAGATCTGTGACACCCAGTGACACCAAGTGGTAGCTGCCAGGGTGCAGTAGTGTCTGTGGCAGTGAAATTGCTGGTATTTTCCTCTGTGCTCTGAAGCCTGCATACTTAGCACAAACGTTATGAAACTGGGAGGGAAACCCAAGGCTTGGTGACATTGTCTTGCCAAAGCAAAGGTTTCCAAGATACAGCCTCACTCTAAACAGGTTTCGCATCTGATGTGAGAGCTTTTCATTGCTGGGACTCAAGCCGTGGCACTGATCCTGCCTGGCTTTATTGCAGATCACCTTGAGACAGCCTGCCAAGCATGCAGCACTTTGCACAATCTCATTTGCCAGGTTAACACACAAATCACCTTGTGCCTGGGATGAAGCGGCACAGAAAGTCTTCACAGCATGTGCTGTGGGACCGGCACTCTACTGTAAAATCCTGAAGATGCTAGAGAGACCTGGTGGCTCACAGTGACACATGGTCCCCTTGGGATGTGAGCTCTACATACCCATGGGTTTTGGCAGGGTTTGCTTTTGGAACAACGAAACTACTCTGAACATAGGTTAGAGCAGAGCTGCTGGCCCAACAGCTGGTGTATCTAAGTGTTTCAGATCCATGGGTCCATCTGCATGGCAGTGAAGAAGACCTATTAGGAAAGAAGTACCTACAAAATTGAACAGATTAGTAATGGGCACCTGTAGGTAACAGTCATAAGCTGTATTCTTCTCTCCTCACCTTGCAACAGTGTGCTCACAGGCTCTATTGGCGCCAGCTGTTTGCAGATGTGCAATGGAGTGGGCAGGGTTCTGCTTCTGTCTCCCACCCACTCTCCCAAAAAGCAAGCCCAGAAAAAAGCAGAGATAAATCAGTACTTCTGAATTAACCAACTCCTTTTGTTAGTTCCAGACACTGGTAAGGTGAACCAAACCCCAGGAAAGTATGGTTCTTACTCTCAGCTGTCAAGGGAGTCTAGACAAGTCAGCCGTAGGTGCCCATACTCTGAGATCTGAAGATATTGAGATTGATTCCGTTCTTGCCTTGGACAGCCATGCACAGATCACAGTTAGCACAGCTTCTGCGCCCTTTCTGTTACTGGCCTGCTGAGTCCTGACACAGCTATCACCACCTGCGGTGCCTGCTCGTGGCAGCAAAAGGAGTGAAGCTGTCTTTCCCAGGGATCTGTGCCTCAGAGGTGGACGAGTTCAGCTCAGATCACAGCATTTTCACATCAGTTGTTTGCGTATTTCCATGACACTTTTAAGAGCTGAGTACCTCTGAGGTTCTTGCTCTCCCACTGAATTTAATTGAAATTTGACAATGCATGAACAAGTTATTGGAGAGAAAGGAGACAAGCAGAGAGCAATCACATAATCCGTGTTTTCTTAGGAATTCAGGTGGCTAGAGTGATCACCTTATTTCTGTGGCTAGTCTGATTCCTATGGAAAAAGCTTTCCAAGCAAACAGCATACTCAGCTACATCATGCACATGACTGAGATGCTGCTATTGAAACTGTGGGCAGAGATGTATTAAAACAGATTTCTACTTGCATTTAAACCTTATTCTATATTACAACACCATTGAGAGGGATAGAGGCACTTGCCACAGTTATCGTTTGTCTTTCTGAAGTTAATTGCACTTTAGAGGTGTTTTTTCCCCACCTGTTACACTGGAGGCAGAAGTAGAAACTTCCAGGAATGACTTTGTGCAGCAAAGCAGCATGGAGGTATGAACATCTATATTTGGTGTAGAATCAAATAAAACACAGAGGAATTAAGAGATAAAGGTAACCTTATGGACCTAAATGCTTGAGGTTCAACCTCTGCATTTGGGTATAGTCAGCTGTGACAACCTAATGTGATAAGACTCAGCATTTGCTGAGACAGAGTTGGACACTGATGGGGTGTGAGGGATGTGCAGCATGAATGCATGGCCTAGTGCTAAAGCAATGGGTGAAGCCCTCCCTCTGCAGCTATCCTCAGTCATAACAAACTCCCCGTCAACTCTGCAGCTGGATTAAATCCAGAGGGGAATACAGAGTTCATTTTAACAGTGGATTAACAGCAAAACCAATGTGGTCTTCATTGTTTCTGTCCTTGGATTTTTAGCCATGAGGTTGTCTGCCAAAGCAGGTGTGTCAAATCTAACAATTAAAATGAGGTATGGTTCAACAATTCCACACTAGTGCTTAGACCTTAAAATATTTTACTAAATGGTGCAGAGTTTTGGGGCGATCACTCAGCACAAATGTGGCCCTCTCTCGTAAAGGGAATGGAAATTATTAAGCTCGGCACAGGTTTAGTGAGCTGCAGCATGGAATGAGGGAGGCTCTGACTCATCTACTCAGCAAACGACCGCATGAGACTGCAGTTTCACTTTTTGATGTGGTCTCCTTAGAGAAGTGTATGCCAGCTCAGTTATCACGATGAAATGTTATTCCCTCCACCTGGCATAGCACTTGGTAATTTGACTTGAGGTTCTGGGGGAGGAGAGCTGAAGCTGCTTCAGTGGGTGTCGAACCCACAGTTCAAGCAATAATTCAGTCAGTGCCTTCAGGGATGAGCTGAGCTCTCCCACCCACTCTCTTCATCCCCTTCGTGAAGGAGAAAAGGGAGGTGCATGCAGAAAG
This sequence comes from Psittacus erithacus, assembly GCA_009867235.2. Classification (NCBI taxonomy): domain Eukaryota; kingdom Metazoa; phylum Chordata; class Aves; order Psittaciformes; family Psittacidae; genus Psittacus; species Psittacus erithacus. The sequence goes on along the minus strand of WYDI02026753.1, from coordinate 128,729 downwards.
GACTATGGCTTATCCTCTGAGGTCCACACACATAAGAAACAGTTGAAGGAGACCGCAGTGAAATAAGGAGGCGCCTGCTGCCTATGTGTTTGACAATGTTTGTTATATAAAACATTTAGTGGGATTAGGGCACACTCCTGTGTTTTTCTAGAACAATGTCATAAGAAGGAGAAGCTGTCAGGTATCAGACAAACCTCCCTCTCCCTTACTGAGCACATCTGTAGATCACTGTGCTGTGCCACTGCTATGATTTGGGAATGTTTTTAATTGTGAAGTATGTCCAGTATGCAGTTACAAATGATATTAATTTGGACATCTTTGTTAGCCATACCAAGAAGCAACTAGTGACAATCACAGGGCTCTAGCTACTGGACTCCCTTGCCAAGGAGCTAATTGCCTGAAACAAAGAGAAGCACTCTGGACTGGAATGAGCCAGAAGTAAGGCAAAGCTTACTGTGGAGTAAGCTGCCTGGTTAAAATACCTGTGGGTGAATGCTCTTGCTCTTTGATGAAGCATGAATGTGAAGTCATTTACACCTCTTTACCTTGTGTTTTGCTGAGTGTGTGTGTGTACTCATGGGTAGTTACCAAGGAATAAATGACATGCTGTAAATTCACACCATCAGTTAATTCCTTCATGTGCCCATGCTCTTAGACAGAGGAACACCCTGTTTCTGGATGGTGGGTGAGGAGAGGTGTGAGGGCTTTATCAAAACAAAGCTGCTTCTGTGCATACATAGTACGAAAATGAAGTGGCTGAGAAACCTTATGGCCACAAACTGTGCGCCTGCAGTCTTCCCTGTGGTTTTGGCCACCTCAGGCTGACTCAAAGGCACCATACTGGGTCTGCTTGGAGAACTGGGGGAAGGACCATTGGCAGAAACAGGAGATGGAGGGGTCAAGGTGTCATCTCCAACTCAGATGCCAACATCCCAATTGGAGTTGGTAGGCACCTAAAGCCTTTCTTCAAGGTTCTGTAGACACAAAAAAAAGAACATGAAGAAAAGATTATAGCTTGCTTCTGCAGGGCCAGGTGGGGAAATTTTGTGGAAGAAAAAGAAAAAGCTGAACTTGCTTCAGTGCTTACTGTATGGTTGGAGGTGTAGAGATAGGCATGCCCCCAAATCTTTGACCCAGGAAGCCTTTCTTTGCTTCCTGTACTCACATTGGGCTTAGCTGTGCTTTCCCCATGCCAGTATTACCAGGTACTCTAACACTGGATTTTTCAGCTTAATTTTGCTGCTTAATTTTCCTTCAGGAGCCTTCAGAGCTTTACTTTTCCTCTGTCTCCCTGGAAGAGAGAAGGCAGGTAGCCACACTTCCATGCAGGTTGGGACGAGCAAGTCCCAGGTGCTGGAGGTGTGCACCTGGGACTTGCTCCCCAAGTCCCAGTGATGGGGATGTGCACAAGGGGCCGGGGGAAGCTGGGAAGCTTCTCCTGACCATGAGAACTGCTGGCAGCACCAACCACACCATTGCCCTAGCCCAGCTTTTGCAGGCACTGTCAGAGAAAACCAAGTAAAGGGTTCTGGGTTACCCCCTCTGGGTAACATGAAGAACTGAGGCTGGTGCTGGGTGTTAAAACACTGTCCTGGTTCTGGAGTTTTTTCTCAGGGGCTCAGATAAGGTGGGGGAGCCGCCTGGGCTCAGAGCCGATTGGCAAGGGAGCTAAAGCAAACTACACAGCTTAACCACAGGGACCTGTTTTCTTTCTGCACCGGAAACACCTGCCAGAAAGGCTGTGCTCACCCAGGCTGTACGAAGAAAAGCCCCACATGAGACTTCCAGCCCTAGAGCAGTGGGTCAGTGGGTGATGATCAGCACACGGGTTTGAACTGAAGGCAGCTTACTGTGCCGTTTCACCAGGTGCATGGCAAAGAGAGGGGCACGGGGCAGCAGGCTCCTGGGAAAGGCATTTCTCACAATGGGCAGCTCACTGGGAGGTGCATTTCACCTACTGGCTGGAAAAAAAATGGGAAAAAGAAATAATAACACAAAACTGTTGCAATTTATACTGCAAGGCACTGCCTGTGGAGCTGCTGGCTCTGGCATGGAGTGATGCGATGTGGTCCAACTGGCCCACACCAGTGCGATGGGGTGAGCAGCTCTTCCCTGAGCACCGTGGAGGGGATTGTGTGTGCTGGGTCTGCACCCACCTAGGTCATCCAGCAGCAGAGTTGCTGCAGCACTGCCCTGGGGTGGCCTGGACCCTCTGTGCCCCAAAAAGGGGTACCACATCCTCAGCCACAACGGTGACCTTGTGTTTCTGCAATCTTGGTGGTGCTTCATGAGGAGGAACAGGGACCTCTTTGACATGTGGGTTGCATGACAAAAGCCCAGGGGAAGTCACAGCCAGAGATCAGGCACACACAAACCCTTGCCTAGGGAAGTGCAGCCCGCAGAGAGGGGCAGCCTGTAATGTCTGATTGAACAAGTAGTTAAACATTTTTTGCCTCTTCCTCCTTTCACAGATACCCACTGTGCACGATTCACTGCTTGTGCTCCACTCATCAGCATTTCTCCTCCAACAAAATGGAGGCTTGCCAAGCTGGGGCACACTTAAATGTCAAAGATCTGGACAGCTTTGGCAAGCTGCCTTTATCTGGTATATTTACATAGAATCATGGAATCATGAATCATGGAATCATGGAATAGTTCCCTTCAGGTGTCTGTACGGCTGACTGCAATTAGCACCTCTTGCTGAGTGATCCCTTGCTAAATGATGGCTCTGAGGGCTAAGCATGCTTGAGGCAGGAGGGTGGCCCCCACTGCTGCTTGTTGTGAGCACCACACAGTGCAGAGCAGCTCTCAGGACATGCTGGATGTTTCTCCTAAACATTTTTAGCATTTTGACTTGCAGTAAGTGGACTTTTGTGAAGCTACCCAAGTAAGCCAAAAGGGTGCAGTCCCAGCACTTGCAGAACCCACTTTGTGAACTACGTGGTGAGGACCAGAAATGCCTGTGGAAGAACTAGCCTTTGGCGATCATCTCATGTCCAGGCATGAAAAGACCAGGGAACCCCTGACGGTGAAGACCTAAATATGCATTGAATAAATAATATCTTTATTAAAAATAAAAAGCCAGCAGAAAATACCCTGACACTAACGTGACCTCAGTGGCAGAAAGATGGCCACATCCATGTATTCAGAGTTAGAGAAGGTATTGCAACAGGAACAAGATGCTCCACAGACAGCACACATCATCTCTGTTCTTCCCAAACTTGTGGAAATTAATGTATTAACCGTAAGGCATTGCACAGGGGGTATAACAACAACAGTACATTTTCAGTAAAATGTTCTGTGATTTTTGCTGTTTAACCCCCTAAAGGCTTTCATTCCAAACATTAGTAGTAAACAAGCTGTACAATGTGCCTGTAGTGTGAGGGTGTGAGAGGTCATGTTGCCCAGTAACTGTGGGTGAGAGGATGTGGTGTGAAATGAAGTGACCAGGCAATGAATGCTACAGCATGCTGTCATGAGAGCCAAGCTGAGATGTAAGACGTGGTTCCTGACCTAGTCTTACAGTAAATTCGGGTTTCTGAAGGAATAAGGGCAACATGACAGGAAATAAAGAGCTGAGTAAATCTAAATGAGTGGTTTGTACTGGACATTGGGGTTCAGCCTATGTAAACTGTTGGAATTTGAGGCTGAAGAGTATCAGATTGTCTTTATAAACAAAACAAAAAGCTTTAATAATTTTGAGGTCTGAGCTCTCCAAATCCAAACATTGTAGATTATAGTGCCTAAGGAATTTGTGTGCCACATCCAGGCTTTACATTGGTTTACCTTGACTTTTTGAGGATCCTGTTTACATGTTATTTTGCCCCACTCCGCTACAGTTTGAGCCTGTAAAAGAAAGAAACAAATATCTATCAGTATAATATCTATCCGCATCTATCTACCCACAATGTTAGAGTAAGGCAAGGTTAAATTTGTCTCTAATTTCTCAGTTGATTCCCCTTCATTAGAAAGTGGCTACACTTCAGTGCTGTTGTGCCCAGCAGATTACATGATTTGCGCGGCTGTGATGTGCACAACGCTTACCAACCTGGCAGGGAAAGCTCCTTGGAAGTTTTAACAGTACATCAGTACATCAGTTAAATTGATGTAATTTCCTTTCCCTTCCCTGGGTTTGTTATCCCGGAGTTGTTGCTGCAGTAACTTGGCCTCAGAATATGCAGCAATTAAAACTATGGGTGGTTGCACTGGGGGAAGATAATGCCCCAGGAAGACTACTTCACAGAGGAATTTTTAGGATGCAATTTGATGAGAACTTTTTGGCAGGAGAACCAACCTATGCCATTTTCTTACTTGACCTCAGCTGGGTTAGTACAGCTTTTGTAGATCTACATGATAAAGTTAATCTGATTATTTTTAACCTAAGTTTGTTTCTATACTTGCTTCAGGTTTAGTCAAGCAAAATGTACCAGCACAGAGAGGGAACAGACAGTGGTGGCTTGTGGCAAGCTGGTATGGTTGTTGAGAATACACTTGCCAACCTGTAGGTGCAGCACAGACTTAAGCATTTTTTTAGGAACTCTTTTTCCTGTACCATTCATTTGATTTTTGCGGTGTGTGTTTTTTTCCTCCCTCATGCTGTTCTTCCCTGCTTGCCTGGCATCACGCAGATCATCAGTGGGGGCACCCAAAGAGGTTTTCCTGACTTTTATTTGGCTATAGTGAGCTCTACATCCCTTCACATCACATCTCTTGGATGGACTGTAATTACATCAATATGGAGAAACGGCACATTTCTATCTTTGAGATTCTTAGTGTGAAGCCATCACTGTTACTACCATGAATAACCTGCTTTCTGTCTGAGACAGGCCAGCACCCCCTTCCCTCTCAGAAAATTAAGGAGCAGTAAAATGAGATCATTTACCATCCTTGTAGTTGAAAGCACTCTTCCCACAGCCTTGAAAAGATTATCAGTTCAAACTTGGGTTACAACATACCTGCCGGGTAGGGATGGAATGACCTTTCAACTGCGCACCTGAGGACAGCCTCAAGGTTGCTCTTCGCCATGCCTTCTTGGTTACTGCTGCCTGCTATGCTTCTCTGATGTACATCAGTGCTGTTCTGGTGCCACAAGGGACAGTAAAACAGGTCCTCCAGCCACTTCCCTCCAGCCTGTCATTGCCACATGCCAGCCACGAAATTCCAGGCTGAAGAGCAGCCCAGGGCTCCACATGTCATCACACAGCACGAGGCTGTGCAGTCATCCACACTAACACATGGGCCTGTACAGTCAGTTCCATCCCCCCAACATGCACAAAACAGAATCCTGCTTCTCCTTCCATAACAATCCCCTTTTTTCCTCTTGAGGAAAACATGTGTGACCCACAGAACCCCCTGGCATTCTCACAATAAACCAAAGTCTTCTCCCTCACTCCAGAGGCAAGCCTTCTCCCTGCCTTTCCTCCATAACCAAGGCTCGTGAACCAAACTCCTCCCTCACTCACCATTCATCCTGAGGCCTCTGTTCCCTCTGGCACACTTGCCATGTGGGTATTTAACTGAGCTGTTTACCTTGCAATCACAGAGAGTGCTAGCCACTCTGATGTACAGCTTTGTGAATACAAGCAAGACTGGGGCTCAGTGTCAGCATCACAGCGTGCTAGTTCTGCAATAACTTGTAGTAAAGCTGTAGAAGGGGAGCTACCAAGTGTTGCATGCTAGGGAAAAGCTGTAGAAGGGGAGCTACCAAGTGTTGTATGCTAGGGAATTAACAGATTGCTGTCTACTATCACAGCTCTGTCTTTGCAGTGTGCTGTGCATGGAGAGCAGAGCACAGGCTTTCTGTAACTAGAGATCCTCTTGGAAATTAGACTGGGTATTGAGAAGCACACTACTATGCTGGCCATATTCTGTATGCCTAGTTGTCACCTAGGCAGCTTCTGAACACACTGATGTAATGCACTATAGAGCATGCCATGACTTTGCACATCCTTGTTACAAAAAGTGACACTTAAACTTCTTACGATCCTGCTTCTCAGATACTAGTTATTCAATTAAGAATCTTTCTTTAATGAATGCTCCACTTACAGAATGAGGGTTATTCGTGTTAGCCATCTCCTATGTTCTCTGCTACAGTGGATCCTTTGAACGAAGCAGGGTCATCTTTGATGTGTTAGCCACATTTCAATTAAAGGCTACTTTTGGTCTGTATCAGACTTAGATACATGCTTTGAAGAGGGATCAGTGAAGAATCTAAGAATTGTCAAGGGGAAAGCTTCTATAGGCAAGGAGACAGACTGCAGCAGCAGCACCTGAGGTTGGATGCAGCTGCTACAGAACTGCAGTTAGGAAAACAGGGTCAATTTCCCTGCTAGTGTCACACTCATGTAGCAGCTAAATTCACTGCACACTCACAGCTTCCAATTACTATCAGCTAGCTTTACTTCTCATTACATTAGAGAGTGAAAAAAGATGCATACTTGTATCGAGTTACCTTGTCACCGCTGTGATTAGTAGCCTTTGAGCAGGGCTCAAACATAAAGATTCTACAGAAGGTCTTGAAAGAAAACAATTTAATAGAAGATGACACAAAATCAAACTACAGTCAGTACAAACATGCTGAGTAACATTGCACACTAACCCACAGGTCACAGCAGCTTTAAAACCATGATGCTCCACCCTCAAACCATTCCAGGTGGGAAAAGTCACCTTGTACTAATTACTTCTCCATAACTTTACAGAGCACTTGAAGTTCAGTCTGTATAAGATATACAATTTCTGCATTGCAGAAGATACCCCTTACTATGGAAGCCCAACAGATAGATGGAACTATGTCATCTTCAGGATCTTCACCACCACCTTGCTGTTAACAGCTTCATCAGAATACCCATGACAGACCACTCTCACGGTTCCCCAGCTGGAAGGAATGCACACCATAGTGGTTTGGAGGGAGTCCAGCAAGCCCAAGAGCACAGTGGAAGACAGTTAGGAACTCCCTCTTTGTCACAGCCATGCTATCCAAGTGCACGAAGAGGGGGCCCTCTCCTTGTGGCCGTGCTGCCACATAGATGTGGAGAGCTTCAACAGGACATATCCACATCTCTTTAGAGAATCTCAGTCGGATCAAGTTCCTCCGTCGGCCCATATAGGATGTATGCAAACTAAGGTTTGCACTGCCCTCAGTCAGCTGGAGGTCACTCAAGTACAGGAGCTCTGGCTGCACTCTATGTCGGTGATTTGCCACCATCTCTTCCATACAGAGTGCACCAAAAAAAGCTACCTTAAACATGGCACGGAACAATATACACTCATAAGGAGAGCTACACACAGATTCCAGAGTCCCCAGCAGAGATCTTAACACTTCAATAGTTACAGGAGAGTAGTGATGATTTGAAGGGCCAGTCCTATGTTTCAACCCTGATATACTGTGATAGATAACAGGATCTTGAAGAGGATCAGGATGACCTACCATTCTGGAGATGAAGGACAATCCTTCCAAATACATTATTATTTTTGCAGGAAGCAGATCCTGGGACTCCATATTGACCAAGAACCCTTTCACTTGATCCACTGGAATTGGCCAGACTGCAGACTGAGCCATGCCTTCTCTAAAGGCAAGGAAATTCTTCAGGCCCTTATAGTAGATGTGCCATAAGCGGCTATCTCCTGAGTCCTCCAGTAACAGCAGTGCTTCCAGGGGACAAGGGCCCAAGGGACGCTTCCGATGAGCTTGGCTGAGTTCATCTGTGGAAAGAAAACCACATTAGCAATGGCAAACAAGGTGGCCTCACAGATGGTAAAATAGTTTCCTCCCCTTCAACATGCTTTAACTTTATTCTTGAACTCCCCTGGAAAAAAACCTGTCCCATGCATTCTTACGACTTTCACCTGCACAGCTTCCAACAGCCAGAGTACAGAAGGATTAAGTTCTCAAAAACCACAGTGAGTTTTCTCTTTGAAGCAACACCTCAAGCCTGATGACAGATCCAGCACAGTACTGCAAGATTCTTGCAACCTCACATCTCCATCAATAGGCAAAAGGGGCTGAAAATGACAAAACCACCACAAACCAACAACAGACCCAGCAGCACACATTGATCCCAGAAGTCTTCCAGCACTAGATCCAGACCGCATGGAAGAACGTGGAAGCCTCCATTATATCTCCCACCACACAGCTGGCTGACCCCAGGGCCACACTCACCAGCTCCTCCCCTGCTACCAGCCTTCACTCCATCGGGACCCTGCGGCCTGGCACGGCCACCCAGCCTCCGCGGCAGCCAGCCCATGCCGGGCTCCCGCCGCAGCAGCGCCACCAGAGCCCAGACGGGCGAAGGGGCAGCCGGCGGCTCGATCCCCGCTCTCTGCATGGCCAACAAAAGGCGCCGGCACAGCAGCAAGCGCACAGCAGCAAGCGCGAAGCAGCAAGTCCTCAGCCGTGCCGCCCTTTTATAGCCTGGCCCTTACTTCCACCCAATCAGAACGTCCCCCGTGCCCTCGTCTCTTTCCTAAGCCATGGCGGAGCGCAGAGGCGCAGCCTGTGCCTGAGGAACGGTGCGGCGCAGAGCCCATCTGGCCCCGCCGCCGGGGCTGCCACGGCGAGGGTGGTATTTCACCGGCTCGTTATTGCCTTCATTTTGCCGCATCTGAGGCCTAAGGAAGGAGGCAGAGGTGACAGAGTGTGTGCCCACGGGTGCACCTCCACCGTTTGGCTGAACCTCTGTAGCTCTGGTTGTGTTCTGTGCCAATTTGTTGCAGAAATAAGACAACCTGCGGAGGTACAAAAGCGTCACAGGGACCGTATAAGGGACAGGAGTAATGCTCAAAGCCTACGGGAGAGGGTCTCCTGGCGACAGAGATTGCTGGAGTCCCTGCCCTGCTGTGTTCAAGGAGTGAGAGACAGGGCCAGGAGTCCTGGGGTACCGGCCACCCTCCTGGCTGCCCACCAGAGCAAGGCTCTATGAAGGCGTCCTAAAGGAGATGCAGGGCACACAGGGGAATACCAAGCCAAAAGCTCAAGATGTCGGTTGTGGAGCCTGTTCACTTTGTTTTCTGTCTTGGGTATCATCAGGGATAGCTGCCACGGAAGGGTGGCTATGTCATTAAGCTAAGCACAACATCTAGGTATGCTATCTGTAATTAACAGCAAGGGATGAGTAGTTCAGAGCAATCTGCCACCCTGAGCTGTTTTACAAGAAGCTGCAGAAAAGCACATCTTAGAGAGCCTAGGAGAACAATAAGTGAGGAACACAAGTACTTCTCTCTTCTTTTAACCTTATCAGTAATTCTATCCGTATTTAAGACTCTGATAAGGAACAATGTAACAAATACCTGCGCTTCAGACCTTTCAGCTGGCTGGCCAGACCCGGCTCCTCACGGTTCCGCCCGTCGTTAGCGGCCGCTTCACACCCGCCTCACTCTCCGCCTGCTGCCCAGGAGCGACCGCGTCGGGCGGGCAGCCAATGGCAGCGCTCCGGCTGGAGGAGGGCATTGGAGCGGCTCCGCGGCTATAAAACGGCCGTGGCGGCAGCTGCGGTAGACTTCGTGTGGCCAGGAGTGGTGTGGCTCTGGTGCTTGGTCTGCTTCTGCTATGTCGTACAGCGATGGCGCTCAGGCTGGGCCTCTTGCTGCGCCCTTCTGGGAGATGTTGGCGCTGCTGGCCCAGGAGCCGGGCATGGAATGGCTGGAGCGGGCCCTTGCTGGGCAAGCAGACCCCTTCTCGCGTCGCAGCCAAGGAGCAGCGCGCAGGACGGCGGCGGCGGTGCATCCAGGCGCCTCCCGGCAGTGCAGGGAGCGCGGCAGTGCGGGGATCGGTAAGTGTGTGCTGTGCTCCTCGGTGGGGTCACCAGCATGTGTGGCAGTGGTGGCGGCTCAGTGCCTGCCGCATCTCCTGCAGCCTGGGCTTGCCTGGGGCTCTGCATGGGGAGTGACCGGTGGCTGAGACTGCGTTTCCGCTAGGCTGCATTTCCTTGGTTTTACTCCAGTTCTTGTGCGGGGCTGGAGCTTTTAGAAGGAGGCTTCGAGGGAGTCCTCTTCCTGGGATGGGGAACATGCCACTTTTTGGCGGGAGTGTGATACGGCTCTTTGCAGTTGACTTCTATAAGCCGTACTGGGAAGCCTTGGTTTTAAACTTGTGTTTTGCTTATCTTCTCCATTGCTACTCTGCAAAGTTGTAAATTCCCAGAGTCTTACCAGATCTAGTGCCTGAGTGGACCTGGTATGTTGCTTTTATTTTCCAGTTTGAAAAATATCTCGGCTCTGGGTGTAGCTGTGTGAATTGTTTTTAATCAGGTAAACAAGGAGAGCATTGTCCAGGGGGTATATTGCACTAACGAGCACTCTGTTTTTTACTGCTTTAAATGGCATGCTTGTGCTTGTTGTCTGTGTGTGCTAATGTGGATCCTCTCTTGCAGGGAGGGAGTTCAGTTGCTCTCGGAAACATTCTTTGGGGCCTTGGCCTCTGAAGACTTTGTCATTGTTGGAGTGCTCAGGGGATGGTAGATTTTGGCAAGCCTGCCTTGAAGGACTGAAGAAATTCTTTGTCTTTAGGAGAAGCATGGGAATGCCTGCAGCCTGGCCAATTCCAAAGGAGCAAGTTAGAGGATTTTTAACTGTGGAATCTCTTTATTCACCCTCAAAGGCACTGGTGTATGTGGCAGGACTGGCTTATTTATCAAAATTGACTGGTAACTCTGATCCTCTGGAAGATCCTGTCACACGTTCTATGGTGATAGGGCTGAAACGTCGAGCAGGCATCCTGAGGGATAAATACTTGCCTGTAACAATTGAGGTGTTGCGATCTCTCTTAGGTGCTCTGGAGTCTGTATGTATAACTCATTATGAATGGTTACTGTTTCGTGCATTATTTACTGTAGCTTTTTTTGGGGCACTTCGAATAGGAGAGATGGTTGCAAAGCACCGTGATGTACTGCAGCCTGAGCTACTGTACCTGAGTGACCTCCAGCTGATGGAGAGGAGAGTGGCGTTTCATCTGCGTAACTCTTCTTTGGGTCAGGAGAGACATGTAATTAGCCTTGGGCTGTCTGAAGAGCCATGGGTGTGCCCTGTTCTGGCTGTCCAGAACTATATGGCAGTTCGTTCACAGCTGGAAGGGCCGCTCTTTATCCACTTGGATAATACAACTGTAACAAAGAGAGACTTTCTGACTGTCCTCCGAGGGGCCCTGCAGCTGCTGGGGCTGTGCCCGGAGCAGTATGGTGTGCATTCCTTCTGGCTGGGGACTGCTGTCACTGCTGCACGCTGTGGGTATCTGCGTGAAGATGTAACTCGCCTGGCAAGATGGCCCTGTATGGTCCTAGACAGACCATAGCCTTGGAGATGGACAGGAAAACAGAAGCTAATGAATTACCTTCTTTCTCTAGTGTTAACTGCATGGTTTCTAGTCTTTGGCATTAACACCTGTAACAAAGTTTCTACCTCACAGAGGGGTGATCTCTGAAGTTTTCTCACAGTGGCTGCTTGTGCTGTGCCTGGACCTTGTCTCTGTCTTGACAGAACAAGTCTTCAGACAGTTTTATCTTGTATAATGTGAATTAATAAATGTTACCTTTTTAAAAACAGTCTTTGTCTGCTAGTAATATTGTTGCATTTTGCCCAGAAGAAATTTGCTTTGAGAGCAATGAATGATGAGCAGGTTCTGAAGAGAAACTCTAAAGTGGGAGGTAATTAAATTGCAGTATGTTTTTATGTAGCTGTACACTTTTTAACACTAACATGTCAGTAAGGTCAAAAGAGAAATATAAGCTATATTATTAGCCCAATAACAAACAGCAAAGGATAAGCTTTTTAAAGCACTAATCATAATATGTTCAAAGTGATATCTGGTACTGTTTAAATGGGGGACAGCAGCCTTTCTATTCAGCAGACTCTGCCTCTGAAAATATTTCATTTGATCCTCTAGGTAAATTCCCTCTGAGCATAATTAGCCTAATCAGCATTTTAAATAACAAAATAGCACATGGTTCACTTAATGATTTCCTTAGGATGTGATATTAGCTGTTCCTTATTCAACCTGTTCTTTTTCCTGAATTTTAAGCTACTTTTTAAGATTGAGGAGTTGTTAACCACAATCATAAAGTACAGTGTTTGAGTTCTCTACAATTTTGCAATTGCAACATTTGTAATATTTTTATAGCATGTGGTGGAATATATTTTTCACCATATGGCTGGGCTGGGGAGAGTATTGGTGAGTCACAGTCCCCTAGCTGAGAACTGCAGTGAGCAAGCTTTTGATCACCCTTATTACTGTCACTGATACAAACCTGGACCATGATTGTTGCTAAATGGGCTGACTTTGTATCTTGCTCTGGCCTGTGCCCTTTTTGTAACAAAGTTATGGACCACAGAATTGTGGGAGCTAGCTGAAATTTAGCGCTGCTTGATCTCCATGTGGATAATCAGCTGTGATTTCTGAGATGTTTGATTAGTAAAAATTAACACTGTCTATATAGGGCAGTGCCAATCTGCTGCTCTTTGCTGTGAGAGTGGCATTGTGTTCACTGTGGGAATTGACTACAGTGCAGTAAGACTTTTGTGGCTATGACCGTATCTGAGATCTTTGTTCTAACTGCATTTCAGCTAAAAGCTGACTTTTTTCATTTTGTGGCTTTGTTCACTAGAAATGCTTGTTTATACAGTCAATTCTGCTTCCGTGCATGAAAACTGAGTGCAACTAGAGCTAAGGTGGTACAAATGCAGCATCTGCTCAGCGGCTTATCCGGAAGTGCCCACCAGCTGTTGGTTAGGCTGAGGAGACACTTGGAGCGTACCTGCATAAGGAATTGCTTTGTGATCTGCAGAAGCCTTGATGGATTTTTGCTGTCCTTGTGTGATGTGTCTGCTCATTGGCTTGTGCTGTACCCAGGCATGCCAGCTTCTAGTACTTTCTGTTGCCTTGCTGTGAAAAGACCTATGTGTTGCCTATATGTGGCATGGTTTTGGTTTATTTTAATTGGCAATAAATTACTTTTTCCCAGGTTCAGTCTGTCTTACCTGTGACAGTAATTGAGTGATCTCCCCATCTTTAGCCCTCATATAAGTAGATCAAAGTAGCTGCACCATTGTGGCAGATCTGGAAGGTATCAAAATGAACTGGGTACAAAACCAGCTCAGTGGATGTGCTTGGCCATTTAACTTCTTGCTAGGACTCTTTAATTGATTTCAGCGATAAACTGTACTTCCCAAATGGGGAGACAGGAAAGCCTTGCAAATATTTTTTATAGTGTAAATGGATGTTCTAGTAAGATAGGAACAGCTGTATTGTGTAATATATGTGCCATTTTTAAAGCTTAGAGGTATACTTTAAGTCTGTCTTCTGGGGAACCTGGTATTTGGCAAATAAATGCTGTGATAATTGCTCTACAATACTGGGAAAATGAGTGTCTGTCTTATCTGTAATTTCTATGTTTGTGTGATATATGAAGCAAGAGAGAATAGCCTTTATTCTTATTTCTACCAGAGATTCTGGTCTTGTATCCATTTAAGTTGAAAGTACAGTCTAGGAAGCAGCTGGAGGGATTGACGAAGAATCGGTTATAGTTATCAACTTAACTGAGTTTTGATCCCAGCATTGGGAAGAAGAAAAATGTGTTTTATAAGGAATAGCCATCACTGAGGTAATCAGCTTTTTTAAAATCATCGTTTTGATAGGCTGGCTGGCATATTTTTTGATAACAGGGTTATAGATGTAGTGCTCAATCTGTAATTTCTTGTTGAAGATATAGGTCACCTTTTACATGGCAAATTAAACTGAGACAGCTGATAAGTAAATAAAACCTGTTTTCTGAATGTTAGGAGTTTAGTGTCTCATCAGCTCACAATCGTAAAACAGTTCTCTTTAACAAATTTATGTTTGCAGAGTTTTTCTATTTAGCTGTTTCAATGATCTTGAATAGAAGCAGAAGAGGATGTAAGGTATTTACTTTAAGAAGCAAAATGGGGAATTACTTCAACTCATAATTCTTTCTTACAATGTTAATTATTTCACACATTTTTATAATGTTAAAGTGAAAGGCTAAGCATACTGACTTCAGGAAGAGCTAAATTACTCCTGTATTACTTATCACTGTCTACTACGGGAATTCACTGTATTATGTAGACAGAATGGTGAATTTGCTGAATTGTTATTCATGTAGAAGCTTACAATTTCTACAATTTATAATTGTTAAATTTAACTCATTAGACTATTTTCAAGAACAAATGGGAAGTGATCAGTTTTTTTAAACCACCAAATTTTCTTTGTACACCTGATTGGTATGCTTTTGACTCTATTCTGATTGTGATGCTTATATCAAATACATATGTTTTAGAACGACAGAAATAATGTTACCCATTAATTACTACAGTACAAATTAATCAAATATAAAGCATATGTCCTTAAATAGCTAAAATTTTCACTGTTGAAATGGTACCTCAGAGTGTGTGTTCCTGAAATGGATGAAATTTGCAAGAAATGACTTCTTTCCATATCTACTGAAAATTAAATAGGCAACTAAATCACATACTTGTCAGGTTCTACATCAGGATCCAGGAGTACTTCTTGCTTGCAGAATGAAAGCATCCCTTGCTACTCTGACTAAGCAGCATCCAGTGCCCTTTGATAGCAAAGGCCCAAATCCAAAAAGCTAAGAATAAATAGGCTTTTGCCTTCAAACCTCTTGGGGTTTTCTTTTCAGTGGTTAAATAGAGAATTATTTGTGCTATAAAAAGTGCTGAGGAGATTCTTTGAGAAAACTTGCAAGTCCATATAGCATACTTGTGTTTCTTGTTTGCAACCAACACCTGCAAAAGTAGACTTTAAAGATCAAGGGGTTCCATTGATTTGTTACTTGAATGTCCCCTTCAAGTACCTCTTGGGTACCTAGAAATATAATTTCTTTTTGTCACTTTGGCATCTTCCTTCTACTTAAAGGTATGTATATCAGTTGTGATGTTTACTTGTACATTGAAGAGACTTGATTGTTCCATAGCAAGGAGAATACTGGCATTCTATAGCAACTATAATAGCAGCATGCTCTGTTTACCCTGCTCTGGATTTCTGTTGAAGATATTTCATTTCATATTCTTAAGTCATACCCCATCAGGAGGTTTGTAATTGCTAATGTTGTGAACTTGGAAGCTGTGTAGGCATTGACAGTACATTTATTTTAAGATATTTCAAGAAAAAGAAATGCTTTTCCATCGAGATAGGTGAGGAACATTCTGCTTTGTGTTGTGGTGCAAGTTTATCTAGAAGCATTAGTATATTGCAGAATGCACCAATTGCTACTGGCTCATTGAATCATCTCCAGTGAGATGTCATAATGTTGTCATCTCATTCTGTGAGGCTGGCTGTGTATTCACTGTAACATGTTGCTTAACCACGCCAGTATCTTATTTGCTACTTACACTGCCTTTAAGTACTGGCAGAAGGGAAAGAGAACATGTACCACAAATCCCATGCTTTTTCCCTTATGTGTAGCTTCCCACCAAATATCTGTCAAGAGTCCAGACCTGACCATTCCTGAGTCATTGATACCATTGGATTAGGAGTAGCTCTTTGAAATGGTAATGTAATATTCTGATTTTGTTAGAGCACAGGGGTAAAAGGCAATATGAAATTTGATGCTAAAATTGTTCCAAGTTCTTGCAATGTTTTTATACTAGCTCTTTTGTACTAGTTTGAGGAACTGGCTTTTGCACTTTTATATACACTTCCCAAAAGCTATAACTGTAGAATGGTTGTATGGTAGTTTGTCTTCTCATAGTTCTGCCATAGCTACAAGTTGTGCATTAATGCCTCTTGCCTTTTCTCCAACATCTTGGTTCTGTTTCAGAATGTAATGCCCTCCATTAGGGTAAAGGCAGTGAAGCAATTGGCAAAGATACTTCATCATTTACAAATGCTTTGGAAAATATTGGCTGCTTGCCTGCCAACAGGCAAGCAGCCAATGTTTTCCAAAGCACACAACCCAACCAGGTATAATAAGTGGTTATAGTAGTATTTAAATGTAAGAGCGCATTTTTTGTCTTAACAGCTTTTATACTTCATATCACCTTCCACAGAATCTGAAAAACAGCAGTTATTAAGCATGGAAGATTCAGTTCAGTGTTGCAGGCTAGCACTTCTAGATGGCAAATCCTTTGTCTTTGTGGGCAAAATAGGTTTTTTTCAGCCCAGCTAACCAAAGAAAAGGATGTTCTTCATTGGTAACTCCCTATATTAAAACTTGAATGTTTTTCCTTGGAAGTATTAAGCCTTCATTTCAGTATATTTGTTGTGGGTTGAAAAGAAGGAACTAATATCTTGGTGCTGAGCAACTGCTTAAAATTTTGCAGATGAAAGCCTATGGTATGAACACTGCCTGTCTTAACTGATCTACAGCCACTATGCTCAGAGATGCTTAAAACAAGGGATGCTGCCTTTGCTGACATGGTGGTGGTGCTTTGTCCCCAAGAACTAAATGATTCTGTTACACCAGAGCAAGCATAGTTGCACAGCGAATAAAACTGCAGGTTTGCTACCATATTTTGCTCAAGCAGAATTTTTTTCCTGCTCAGTCTATAGCATAAAGTAGCTGTGCTCTTGCTAGGACATTCTAAAGACTGTCAGTACCCACATACCATAAGATGCTTCAGTAGCTAAAACCATGGTTTATGGAAAGTTCTTTTCCTTCAAAGAGATGAGTAACTGCTGCCTGACTTATCCTACAGGGAGGCTCGTTCAGGCATAAATGCATTGTGTAATTTGTGTCCTCCCCCATGTAGTTGCTCTGGTATTTTTAAAGTGGGAAGCTCTGCAGTATTTGTGAGCTTGGAAAACTAGTTTATTTGATTTAGGGAAAAAACCCCCTTGCTCTTGAAGTGTTTTGCCAAGGTGGGTATTTTGGTCTGCGTAAAGCAGTATTTTTGTTTTCTTCCTCCAGATTCTGGGGACATGGAGAAATTACCTGTGTAGATTGTGATTGTGATGGAGCAGAAACAATTGGATAATGCCAAATTTTGCAATATAAATGTTTGTTTTGTCTTTTTTCAAAGAGACTTGTGTTACAAGAACAATTGTATACAACACTGTATAAAGTAGCAGGTATGAATACCGTTTCAGCATTCATCTTGCAATTGGAGTTCTGTGAATTCCTTAAAACACAGTTAAAGTTTAGGTTGAGGCATTATGGTCTGCATTTTTCTTTTTTTAGTCTTCATCTTTTGGCATCCTGCCTTTTCAGCCAGCTGCACTGTGTTAGTGCACAGCATTAGTCTTGGCTCTTTGCAGAGAGCTCTTAAGCTCTGGGGAACTCTGGCAAGAACACGGAAGTTCAGGTGTACCATATTCTCTGTTGCAGGGTAGATGTGAGCTTATCAGGAAAGCATACATTCTCAGAGGATGCTAGACCCTCTATGTGGATACCCTTGTGCTTGTGATGAGTTTTCATAATGTTTTAAAGGGATGTTCTCACCCCACTTTGAATTTTGGAGGAGTCAAATTTGAGGTTTGAGTTAGTATCTATGCTGTCTATACTGGTCAGCTTGCAAGCATCCTAGTGAAAAGGTTGAACATGCTGACTTTTATCGATTTAATAATACAAGGTTACTAAGGGCAAAAGGGTTTTCTACTGGGAAGGTGCTGGGAGGTGGTCAGCAGAGCTGCCTGCGTGAGCGAACCCAAATAAAATTTGTGTTCAGAAAAATTCATAAATGTAACATGTTCGTATTTCCCATCTCTGGAAAATATGGCTAGCATTCTACATTATCTCATTACCTGATATTGTGAATGCTTCCTAATGTGCTTCCTGTCTTCTATGTGTACAACAGGGTGGAAGAAAATATGAATGAGTATGCTGGTTTCAGGTGGTAGGGGATTTTTAAAGAGAAGGAAAGAGGAGGCAGTAGGTGGGTGAGAAAAAATGAGGTGGAGAGAAACATGCTGCATCTAAATGAAGTGCTGTATTTTTCTCCAGAGTACGCACATTATGGCTATTCTACTGGCAAGAAGGGTGGTTGTTACTGTGCTGTTAAGACTTCAGTTGGTCTAAGGAGAGAAGTCTGACTCTGAAGAGTTAGTGTGCTGCTTGACCCCATCACAAGATAATATTCTGTAGCAAATGCTGCGAAGAATGTGAACATAACAGCTTCTTGGGAAAAAAATTGGCAAGAAGGCAAGTAGAAGCAGACTGTGAGACACTTCTTACAAACTGTGCTTAGAAACCAATCTGTTCTTCTTTATTGTTCTCTGATGAAGGGATGGATTATAAATGGTACAGAGACAGCCTTGAGGCCTGTGATAATACAGTGTCTAGCTTTTCCAGTTGGAGGCTTAAAACTTGAATGCTTTTTATGTGAAAAAGGGTAGGAATCCATTTAAAAAATTCTCAAAGCACATGTCAAATCCTCAGCCATAGGAGCAAATGATTATTTCAGGCAGAAAGACAGATTTGTTTATTTGAAAGAACAAAATTTTAAATGTATTTAAGTTTCTTTCCTGCTTTGCTTGTAATTTGGCTAAGATAAATGTCTGAAGTTGGAAGTATTAATAGAGAAGAGATCCCTTCCCTGTCATCTCCCCTTCAGTCTGCCCTTAAAGTGCATGCGAATTCAAACTTCCCTTACATAGCAGTACACTGAATTCAGAGTTTTGGATATTGATAGTAGCACATGTGCTTGTCTAGAACAACAAAAAGTTACATGTGTCATGTGAGTGTCATACAAGCTCAGTGCACCCATGCATCGTACACTTTTATTCTGCTGAATGTAAGATTGGAAACAACCTTCTGCTCCATTAATAGCCTATATACATTCTCACAAAGTCAAATAAATGTTAGAACAAAATATATGGAAGCAGGATTAGATGTTGTGCCATGGGCCTTAACTGCTCTCCGCATAAGAAGTGGCCTGTGCTCTATATATGGTTTTGTATCATACAGTTGTTGACAATGATTTATATTTGCCCACCCTGAAACCCTCTCATGGCTGGTCTCATGTATGGTAAACTGCCAGAGGAGCCAGATTCAGCCACTTGGCAGTTTTGTTCCTTCTGCTTATCAGCTTTTCTCTGAAAGAACATCTTGTCTCTACTTGTTTTGTATCAAGTGTAAGGCAAAAAATCAGCGAAATTAATCGAAATAGATCAAAATGCAATGTGATTTTTGCGCGATAAACAAAATCGTCTTGAATAGCTGGGTATGTCAGTAGGCTGGCTAATAGGGCCATCTGCTGGCAGATGTACTCCGGCAAGATAACTTTGAATTTTGATGGGAACGAGTCTGGGACTGGTTAATGGCTTGATTCTATCTTCCAAACACCCGTGACTCTTCTTAAATTATCTTTGTAAGCGGCTTCATACTTTATATTAATTTCTGGCTTCATAGCAGAACTTATTACTGTAAAAAGAGGACTGCTTAACTATAAATTTAAGCTCCATTCAAATGTTAAATGGGATATTTGATATGTGAGTAGTATTGCCATAAGTTATGACACAATTCAAAGCTATTCTGAGGACATACGGCTCTCTAGATGAATCTTTCAGATCAATGAACAACAATTAATGCTAATATTTGCTCTTCACACAAAATGTCTGTGTTAGGGACATTTTGATTGCAATTACAGATCAGATTTCTTGTGAACAAACAAAGAAGCCAAATGGTCTGGCATACTAAGATCATTACATTTCTTGTCTTTAATATTGAAAAGCCCTTTGAACGTGTTTTAGGTTTATTTTCACAAGCACTGTGTAATCAATGCAGCATCTTAACAAATGTGTTCTTGTGTATGTGTGCTCATGTTTGCCTGTCTGTATGTCTGATATTTGGAGACTAGCAATATGACAGGTAATAATTGAGGCTATGATCTCTCTCCCTCTCTGCAAGTTTATAGTGAATGAGATGGAATATATGTGTGTATAAGATTGAATTGAGTAAACAACACATGTAAGCATGCTTCTTGTTTTTGTATTTTGAGAACCTGCAGTTTCCTTTCAAGAAGATTTCATTACAGGAAAGGTGCAAGGCTTTTTAATTTGCATAAGATAATACATATTAATGTGCATCAGTCTACACTGCTTGGCAGCGCTGGTGTAACAGATCACAAGATTGTCTCTAGCCAGTGGCAAAGCAAGGTTAGTCTTGTTTCCAGTAGTGTTTATAGCAGGACGCTTAAAGCAGTATCCCTGGTCACTCTGGTGACTACAGCAAAGCAGTAGCTGCTTACTGACATAATGGCAATGGATTGCAGGCTAAAGGTATCCTCTGAGAATGCACTGATCTGACTGTATCCAAGAATCTTCCATCTTCCATCTCTGATTTTTGTGGTCTCTAACAGCATACACGTTCCTCCCACAGAAAAAGGATATGATACTGACTATGGGCTGCTCTGACCTTTTCGACTTCTAAACAATTCCTTCTTTACTTCTTTTGACAATTCAGCAAATGAAGATGAGTTTCATTACAGGCGATTTGACTGAAATTCTTTATTGCTTAACTATTAAACCTGGCTGTAAATGTCATTGATTTATAGGCACCACAAAAGCACAATCATTAGCCAGTGGGTGCCAGGAGTGCTACTGTATAGAAATTGCGTAGAGGGGTCAGATTCCTTCTAGCCAAAAGACTACACAAAAGTAAAGCAACAGTGTTTTTTGTATTTTTTGTGGATCAGAGCTATTCTGAACCAGTTCTTTTTGCTGGTAGTTCATTCTATGTTCTCATCTTTCTATTTTAGTGACTGCTTAATTATATGTTCTAAAAGAATGACAAAATACATTTCAGTGTATCAGGAAGGATGGATTGGACTATGGAAAGGAGGAAATAATCTTCCCTTGTCTCTGAGAAATCTGTGAGATTCCTGCAGTATTGGAAACTAACTTGGCCACATGAGTAATATAGACAGAGCTAATGAAGGTCTGATGATTGGCGTAGATGGGAGGCCAGGTGTGCTATTGTTTCATCTTCATCTCTCTCCTGTAAGTCTTTTGCCGTTTGCACAGTGATACAGGGCTACTGCAAATGTTGCCTGCGTTGTCTGACTTTGGTATAGCTGCCCTCTCTTCCATGTGGTGAAACATTGTTTTGTCAGCATGGCAGTATGTAGGCTGTGGGGCTTTTTCTGTCGTGTGACATATTGGATGTGTGATGTACACTGTATGTATACCAATTAAAGCACTGAGGCAGGTAACTTTCTTTTGTGAGGGTCCACAAATTCTGCACAACTGGTTCAGAGCAGGCTATTGCTCAACACATGGGCAGGAAAATGTGGCCCGAAACAGAACTGTAACAGAGTTCTTCATAAAGTGGACAAAACCACCACATTTGTGCCAAAAATTGCAATGGAATATGATTTTCCTGCTGATACCAATCCGTTTGTCATCGTCTTCAGCATTAGCTTGAGAACAGGCAGCTCTCAGCTCAGGTTACAGAGAGAGGGAAGGCTCATCCGAGCCTCAGGCAGTGGCAGAGACAAAGATCATCCATTGCTGTAGACGTCTGACAGCGCAGCTCATCAGTGTCTCAGCATCTTTGTGCTGTGCAATTTGATTTTTTTTTTTGTTAGTTTTGGATGGTGATAAACATTTTTGTCCTTGGGAGAATGGTTTTATTTATTAACCGAAAATGAAGAGAAATGGCCTGTCCTCCTTTAATGTGTCTCTGTGGTTGCTGTTCACAATAGTGATATTTCAAGGTGAGAATACTACTTGATAGCTAAATGTTGCATTGAGGTTTACTTAACTCAGGAGATGGTGTCTTGATGTGTCTTGCGTGGTTGAGCTCCAGAGGGCTTTCAGCCATTTTGTTTTACTTTGTCTCACTGATGATACAGACAAAATGAATGACCATGTGCAGCCAGAACTTAAATGCTTTTTGGGAAGCTTTTATTTGTCTGGATTTCTTCTTAGTCAGGAAGGTTTGCTTCGAACTCTGATTAGTCCAGGAAGTCACTGTGAGTCACCAGAGTGATGTACTTCAAAGCGCTTGCTTACTGTGTAGTGTCAGCTGGCGTTTGTGCAAGTCTTGAGTGTTACTGTCCTCACCCTTTGCTTGCAGAAATGCATTAATCTCTCTAAAGGTAATACAGAGACTGCCTAGAGGAACTGTGATGTACAAAACTGTGGAACAGCACAACTGGTGTTTAAAACCTGAAGCTTCAGTGACATTTTCTTAGTGATCGAGTCTGGCTAGCAAGAAGCATCTCCAAATACATGGTTTAGAAAAGATGTTAGTGGAAGAATGTGTTTCTACATTGTGCAATTGCCAATTTGTGAAGAAAAGCAGCTCAGAGTTTTTCCAGGTAGCTAATAAATACATAAATATTTCTGAAAGCCACATGAATCTATTAGTGCTGTGTTTAGGGAGGTATCACAAGTCATTAGCCTGGGAGTAGGTTTGACTTCAGACTTTGATTCTAATTTTAGCTTGGCAGATGTGACTTAAGAAAATAATCTATATAATCAGTAAATATACGTATATAATCTGTAAAAATATGCCTATGAAAGACATCAGTAAAATAAAGGTGATGATATTTACTTTCAGAAAGGCAGGAATCTCTGTATGCAGCTTTGAGTGTGGAAGCTAAAGTTAGCTATTCATTTACTACAGGTGAATGCTGTCATCAGGTAATGAATAGCTTCATCAGGTATACTTTTGTTTCTGAACTAAATGATATTCTACAGTATATGAATGACAAATACAGGAAATACCACTTTCCTACTTTAAGGTAAAGAATACCACTTGAAGCTGTAGGATGAAGGTGTCTTGTCATACTACCCAGTGCTTAAGCTGATGTACTGAACAAATCTGTTATCTAGCTGTAGAATCAGCCAAAGGAAAATATGCTCACATGCTGTTTAATGAACTCTTTGAAGACTACTCAAATGCTCTAAGACCAGTGGAAGACACAGATAAAGTACTGAATGTCACTCTTCAGATCACATTATCCCAAATTAAAGACATGGTGAGTAACAGGTTTTCTAAAGATGTGCAAGAAATGTACTAGCTGTAAACCTTTTGCTTGGAGTAGGAAAAGCAACTTGTGTTTTGTTGTGACAACTTCAGTAAGGCTTCCTCAGGAGGGTCCAGTTCTCCCAGTACTTTGTAGATTTCTATCTGACTTCCATTGTAAGTCTGCAGTCTTCAAGCTGCTGAATTGTTAAGACTTCTTTTGTAGTAAGATGTTGGTGTCACACTCTCCAGGCAACTTTTGCTCAGTTTTAAATAACAAGAGCAAATGCTTTTTCTAAGTTGCAGTAAATTCCTACATAAACACCCAATTTTAGCCTTTGGTAACTTTTCTGTAAGTTTAGTTGATCCAGATATACTTTTAAGGCAAAAGAAAATGTGTCTGAAAGGAGAATGGAAAATCACTCTTGTGACTTCTGAATTACAACTTCAAGGCCTCACCAAGCTTTAAGAACTTGTTAGACTGAATCTGTCAGCCGCTTGATGTCCTTAAAAGGAAATTCTTAAGATACTGGGAGCTTTAGACAACTGTGATTAAAGCTAGGGAAGATGCAGGGGGAAGAAGGCTGGGCAAAAGAAAGTCAGCAAATGAGCTCAGTATAGTGTGTGGACATATGGCTGGGAAGTACTCTTGTGGCCTGTCAGTATTCTGGCCTGTTTTGAGTACTACTTTAAAGCTATAGAACAAATACTGTCTGCTTCTAAGATGTGATTTTTGTCACCTTCAGCTAGAAATACTTCTACATTTTTATGCAGGATGAAAGGAACCAAATTTTGTCAGCTTACTTATGGATTCGACAAAGCTGGTATGATGCATACCTCAAATGGGACAAAGATAAATATGATGGGTTGGATTCTATCAGAATTCCAAGCAGTTTGGTTTGGAGACCAGATATTGTCCTATATAACAAGTGAGTGTGACTGGAGAAAATCAGCTGAATATGTCTGAGGGAGGGAGGGGGTTGAGGGAGGAATTGGCCCACAGAGTCTGAACTCTGTAACTGTATCTGACCTTTGCAAGGGGGGTGTGTGTTGTCTTAATGTTTGTTTCTGATCATTTAAATACTTTGCAATAAAACCATAGGCAAGGTCTGGTAGTTGATTATGGTGCACAGCAAAACTGTTCTCTGCACTGGGAATTGAATACACTGGCAGGCTGAAGTGCTTTCTGCTGAGGTTGCTGAAGAGCTCTGGAAGGTTGTCCACAAAAAGGTGGTACATAAAGGCTGCACTCCTCGTCTGCTCTCTCAGGCTATTAGTGACCAGTAGATTTTTTTCATCTTTGGATGGATTCTTATCCTACTGTATCCTGTTTGAGGTCAAGTTTGAAGATGCTATGGCCAACAAATGGAACAAAATTTAGCAGCACTGATGTTTGACATTAACAGGCATTAGTACCTGTTAATAAGTTTGCACTGAAGTTCAGTAGAAATAGAAATGTGATTTCAGAAGCATGCTTTTAATGGTGTGAAGTGAGGGTCTTCTGCTTTGTCCCCCCTTCCCACACCTGAAGTTGCTGCCTATCAATCCTGACTGCCATTTTTCTGTCTTTTAGAGCTGATGATGACTTTTCAGATCCTGTGAACACTAACGTTGTGTTGAGATATGATGGGAAAATCACTTGGGATGCACCTGCTATCACAAAGAGCTCATGTGTAGTGGATGTATCTTATTTTCCTTTTGACAGCCAACAGTGCAACCTTACATTTGGGTCCTGGACCTATAATGGTAATCAGGTAGACATCATCAATTCTCTTGATAGTGGTGACCTCTCTGACTTTGTAGAAGACGTGGAATGGGAGATTCATGGTATGCCAGCAGTTAAGAATGTTATCACTTATGGCTGCTGCTCTGAGCCTTACCCAGATGTGACTTTCACACTGATTTTGAAAAGGAAGTCTTCTTACTACATATTTAATTTGTTGCTTCCTTGCATTTTGATCTCTTTCCTGGCTCCACTGGGATTCTATCTCCCTGCAGACTCTGGAGAAAAAGTGTCTCTGGGTGTTACAGTTCTTCTTGCCCTGACTGTGTTCCAGCTGATGGTTGCAGAGATCATGCCTCCCTCTGAAAACGTACCTTTGATAGGTGAGATTTATACACTTTGTCTTTTAATATGGCTTATTAGTAGTAGGGCTGTATGTGTAATTTGTGGCTTATGGGAAGATAAAGATGCTACACTCTTAAAACATAGTGAAATACTTACAATGCATGCAGAATTTTGTACAAATATGCTGCAGGTCCTTAAGATTTTGTGTTCATTTTAAATTATGTATAATCTGTTTTGTATTAAATATAGTTAGACATTTAGGGTTATTTTATCATGTCTTGTAGTAAAGCTAATAATGGAAACAGTTTTAGAACCAATGCATGAAGTGTAAGCAAGAACTAAGTACAAGGTCATACTGCTTCAAGACATTTCTGTCAGATCCAGATGGTTGGATGGCCTGGCTGGGACGCTCAGAGTTGACTTAATATCTGTCAGCCATTACATTGAATTGCAATTCCTGCAATCCATTATGCTGGATTTTAACTTTTGTTTGAGAATTCAGAAGGGCTGATATGTAATGAAAAGGTGGTGTTCAGCACTGTCTGTTTACCTTTTGCCAGGACCTTCCTCCTGCCCTGGGCTGATCTGCCCTCTCAGACATGAGGCTGTCTGCCTCGGAACACAGTTGCCTCCACACTGTCTTCCAGCTTCATTAACAGAATTCAGATCTATTATTTTCATTATTAATGTGTATATAGAAAACTGCATGGCTTAACTGAGACAAAACACTGGTGAACAAATAGGCCTGAATGCATTTCCCACACCAGCAGCAACTATTCCTGCCTAGAATAGCCAGGCCTAGCTTTAGCCTGCTTTCTCCATTACCTTACTCTCACTCAGCATCCTTTCCAACCCCTTTGAAAACTGGGATCACATCACGCTTGTCTGTGGGCAGCATTTGCTTTTCCTGCAGAGGCTGCACAGCAGCAGAGCAGGGCTGGGAGCTGCCTGTTTGCACAGAACAGAAGCCACAGTAGGTTATCTGGAGAGCTGTGTACTGCAGTTGTGAAAAGCAGCGGCCAAGCGGCACAGTTTGTACTTGCTGTATTTATTATCTATTCCTGGACAGAGAGAACCTTGCTCTTATTTGTATTAGCCTTGCTAAAATTTGTACATACAGCTAACGAATCTCAACAGGCAATGGAGCCACCTTTTAGCTCTGTGCCTGTCCTTTCAGCTGTCACCATGCTAGTTATGGATGCCAGCAAGGTCTGGATATTCACTGGCCTGTGAGTGTGAAGGCATCTATCCGCTTGTATGGGACGTGACAGTAGCTCCAACAATACATTATCACTTTTGTTAATAGTGGGAAGTGGGATTTCTAATGTGCCACCTGAAGCCATTGACACTGGGATTTTGCAGACACCAGGAAAAGAGGAGGGCTCCAGATAAACATTAAGCTGCTTTCTGAATGGGTGTATCTTGAGAAAACAGAAGTTTTTGACTTACAAATATTTACCATGCTAAAAACTTACTCATTTGAGAGACATATAAGGTTTTGCTTTAATGACTTTAATATTTGTTTTTAAATGGTAAATTGTGATCTATGTAGAGAGAATCAAGATGATTAAAAATTGGTTTCACTTGCATTTGTTTAGCACTGTGTTATCATATCGTTATTTCTGCATATTTTTTTTTAATTATTAGGGTAGCATCTCTAATATGATTTTATTTTGTGTTCCAGGAAAATATTACATAGCAACTATGACCATGATAACAGCTTCCACTGCGCTGACAATCATTATAATGAATCTTCATCACTGTGGTTCAGAAGCAAAGCCTGTTCCACAATGGGCCAGGGTGGTTATTTTGGAATACATGTCAAAAATCTTTTTTGTTTATGATGTGGGTGAAAATTGCACAAGTTCAAGAAGAGAGAAGGAAGAAGAACAGAAGTTAGAGGGGGATGAAGGGTATCAGAGTAGGCACACAGAGGTAAGGAGTCACCTTTCCAGCAGGAATGATGACTGCGATATCAAGGAGAAGCCCAATGGAAATTTCAATAAAAGCTATGGAGCTCGTGGTGACATTGATGTTAGGGAGACTGATAATTGCTGTTCCTGTTACAAAATGCTGATTAAAAATATTGAGTATATTGCTAATTGTATTCGAGACCATAAAGCAAACCGGGCCAAAGGAATTGAGTGGAAAAAAGTTGCAAAAGTGATGGACAGGTTTTTCATGTGGATTTTCTTTATCATGGTGTTTTTTATGAGTGTGCTGATCATTGGAAAAGCAGCTTAACTGAAGATGAACACATTCCTTTTGTAAACCTAAATATACTGGATTGGCTTGTTTTGGTAAAGCTCTGGGACAGGGCTGCTTTTGAGATCTTTGTCTTGCGTTCTGTAACAATAAACGAACTGATTTGGTAGGCTGTGATACTGTGTTGAGACACTGCTCAGTGAGGGCTTTGTTAATGACTGTCTTTGCCCTTTAGTGGGGGAGTGCAACCCTGATAAGGCTGCTGGGCAAGCGCTCTGCATTCCATCTTGATGGGTGTCAGCCATGGCTTCAAGCTGAATGGGGTGGAGCATTGCAGTGATGGAGTTTTCATGGAGCACTGTATTCACAGGTCTACATCTCTGCAGCTTACAACTTGACCAGCCCTTCCCCCACCAAAGTGATTTTATGACATGGTGGCAGTTCTTGGAAATCATGTATTCATGGTACTGCCTTTTTCCTTTTTAGCTTGTCTTCCTAACATCTTTTTGTTATGGCTCTCTAATCACTGTCCTATCATTTCATAGGCTCTATATGTCTATCTGCTGTGTCTTTCACTTCTAATACCACTGAGCTTACTGAGTATGGAAGTTAAATTGCTTTACATCTTTGTCACCTCCTGCTGCTGAATATTACCCTATTGTCACTAGGGCTCCAGTAAGCCAGATTCCCAGGATAACTTGCTCACCAAGTCGGAGGGCCCCTCTTGAGCCTAATAACAGGAGGGACTTCTGTCCTTCCTGAATGTCTCATTCCCTATGGGATTTGTCAAGATAGGCCTTTAAATGCTACTTGAAACTGCTTAAATATGAGGTGGTGACTTTTGTCTCAGCTCATTTTGTTGACCTTCATCAATATTCACCCATGTGTCCCTGGTCCACTCTTACATCCTCTTTAATACTTAAAGCGCTTACAGGAATGTAAAGGCTCTGTGCATTGCTTAGCAGAAAAGCATGATTTTATAGTCTCATTAAAATAGTAATCAACACTCCTTGCTCAACACCTCAATACTTATGTGAATGTGTTTGGCGACAGCACCAAAACCCCATCTCCTGTGACTTTTTTCCTGTTAACCCCCTCAGACTGGAACTCTGGAAGATGCCTCATCTAGTAAAGTGAGAAGCTAGTACCCTAGGCATGCCCATAGCAGATAAATTGCTTTTACAAAGCACCCTGAACTTTGAAACCATGATATTCTAGATGCAGTGGGAGAGGCAGAATGACACGGTAATGGATCTCAGTCAAAAATTCATGTGATAAAATTCACTTTCATAATTGTTGCACTTAATAGAAGCATGCCTGTGAAGGTGTAACTCAGGAGTAAGGAGTCAAAATGGCAAAGTGGTGCAGTTATGTCCAAATTCATTGGAAGTAAAGTATTTCCAATTATTATGTAAATGATGCATTGAATTGTTAATACCAGGTTTTCTTTTGTGTGGAATAATTAATGCTGTAAACTTATCTGGATTCTCATACATAATGCAAGCCTTAAAGTCCAGGTTTTAACGTAAAGCTAAACTGGGTGGCTAGCCAAGAATAAACTCAGTATGTGGAAAATCTCATGTGTTCCCTGTATATTATCTGTTCCTAGTCAATCAGGGTAACTTCGAATTTAAGAACTCCTTTGAAGACAAGCTGTTCACTTTCACTGTGCAGAGAAATGGTTGCACCCATTTACCATGGAGTTCAGGGTCTGGCATTTATACTGAGCATGAACATGAAAGACAAATCTATCAGCATACTACTAACTAGTCATGAAGTGTTGAAAGGGGAGCAGTATGTCAGGGATTCGTGACTGTATTCTTCAGTGCTCTTCATCCCACTAGTGGCACCCATTGGAGACAGCTTCCACGTTTAGGCAGACCTTTAGTCTGACTCAGACTATCTCTCTTAGCAGTTCAGATTGTGCTCATGCCATTCTGTTCAAAACAAACTGCTGAAACTGCAGGCTTCCCATGTGTAAGGGTAAGCTTGCAATCATAGGTGGATCACAGGCATCTGTCATGCTGGTGCTCTTCAGCATGCTGCATGCTTCGATGGTGTTAAAATCATACTTTGCATTTCCTTAGCATGTTTTATGTAAGATGTGATTAGTTCTAAAGAATTCTCTTGCTTACAGAAATGTAATTACAATAGAGAATGTGAGCAGCAGGTGATGAGAGCCAGTAGAAGCTGGTACCTGAGCTGTTATTGTGAAGACTCATGCTAGGATCCTCAGAATCACACCTTTGGACTTGATAATTTTCCAGGATAAAAACATGTGATGCTGCATGGTAATGCTTCTAGTGACAAGGTTGACCCGAGGTCCACAATCCTTCAGCCACACAACAGGTACCTAGTTTAAAGCTAGCTCAGGAATTTCTAAATAAACTGTAAGGGCTGTAGTTCCTCCAAGGTCTTAATGTTTAGTTTGCATGTCTCTGTATTTAGAGCAGTAAGAAAAACCTGCTCTAAATCAACTGTGTTACCAGTCAGAGCTATACACGACAACTCTGGTACTGCATGGAGGCAGAAATATTAAGGTCTCTTCCTCTTTCCTTTGGGCCTCTCATGCTTAGATCCAGTAATCTTTGAGGAAGATTAAATCAAGAGATGATGAATGACTGTGCTTATAGTAGCAGAAAATTGTTTATGCACTTGTCTAAATAACTCTGCAGGCTTAACATGAAGGCAGTGGGGTGACTTTATATTTACTGAGGAAGACGATGCTATAAAAATACTGTTTGAGATCTGTGTGCTGCAGAGGCCTGTGAGGAATGAGCCAGCAGATTTGTTTATTTTTGTGTTGTACCACCTCTCTCCTCTTGTATTGAGTCATTGCAGTGTTTAAAATTAGGAGAAATAATAAGTTACCTCCTGTGATGCCTTCACTGTGCTCTCTTCCACAAGCAGAATTACAGAACTGAAGTGTGATGGGATGTTGGAGTGTTGAGTTTCCAGTGGTGCAGAAAGGTAGGAGATGTTCTTAGCTACCCCAGGAAATCTGTTTCTGGTTTTGGAAAATGCAGCCTGAAGATTCCAGCTAAGCCCAAAAGGATCATCCTGGTCAGTAAATAATGTCTTCAAATAGAGAAGTGGGTTTCACAATGTTTCAGAAGCTCAGATGTTACATGATAATCTATCTGCATGTTTCATCCTCTGGTTAACAAAACTTTGTTCTCTGACTCTGCCAGAAGTACGGCAAGTGTCTGACAGTTGTTTCTCAAGCAGCTCAGGAGTGTGGTAAGAATTCCTGATTCTGTGCTCCCACTGGAGAAGCAGACCTGTAATGCAATTGTTTAGGAGATGGGAAAAGGAGTGTGAGGTGAGAGGGGATTCCTTTCATTTTGTTTATAAAACTGGGAAGAACCCATCTTGTCTTACGAACTTTTGTTACTTGTTGAAGAAAATATGTTGATCCTTCTTAAAATCTTTTTCATCAGTGGCAGGATAAAATTCCAAAGATGGCCTATGAAGTTTGTACGCAACAACCTCCTTTGTACTTGCAGGCAGAGTTACCTAGAGCACAATTAAATGAAAAGAGCAAGATGAACATCTTTTCTCACTGTTTCTGAAGTCCACTAATAAGGAGAAATCTGTGTTAGAGACAAGTCCAGCTGTGTGGAAGGGACAGGAAGGGAGCAGAGGAGTTTGTATCTAGCTTGTGTTGTGCAAACTAGTGCTTTATAGTCTCCAGACACCTTTTAAGACCTCTATTCTGCAAGGAGGCAGTGAACAATACTGTTTTTACATTGCTAGTCATAAGGAATAACTGAAATTGCAAGTATGCAGCTCAGGTTTGTTCTTATCTCCCTCTAAATATTTTTATGTATTTGATTGCTACTCTGTAGGCCACAGACTACTGAAGGTCTGCAAGGCCACCAGGAATACACTGTGATTGTTCTGTCAAGCTGTACTGGTTTAACCCGTCCTTCCATGTAGCTATATTTGGAGCTCAAACAATCTCACAAGCTGTCCAATTCAGCCACTCGGGTGGACAACAAGGGCAGTGAATTTATCAAAGTGTTTATTGTGCTAGTACTCCTTTGAGTCTTGCAAGCTGTATCAGCTCCTGGGAGCTGTCAGGAGCACAAGGTGCTCCCAAGTCTGTCTTTAGTCTCTCAGGCGCTGCAGCCTGCCTTTTGGTTACCTGTCATGCCTGTTCTTGGTCATGTGAGATCCTGAGTTGCTTTGGCTGTCTGTGACACTGCTGCACCTCCAAGTGTGCTTCTAGCCATTGTGTTTGAGAAGGGAAGCCAGGGGTACCTTCGCAGCGGGATGAAATAAAATATAGTAACTGAGAAAGGATGTCAGTTGATGGGGAGTGTAGTAGGGTGGAGAATGTGGTCTATGCTTAGTTCAGATGCAGTTTTTGCACAGAACTCTTATGCTTCCTCTGGGCTACTTCATAGCTTGAGGCTCCTTCTGGCACCCATGCATATTCAACTCATTTTCTGTCCAGCTCACCTGATTTCTCACAAAGCTGATAAATGTGCTTCCTCCACAGGAGGTCTGACATGGTTCAGAGGCATTTCAATGTATCTTGTGTCCTTCAGCTTGTGCCCACTTTTGTTTAGCATGTCAATATTCTAGGTGACTGCTGATATCTGTGGTGAATGTGTTGCTTTTATCTAGTGTTTTTAGCAAACTGTAAACAGAATGATGATCATAAGACTATCTCTTTCCTCATAGCTAAAGGATGGGAGTTATTCATAAAATCTTAATACTAAGATCACAAACCCAAGGGTAAACTGGCTCCTCACCTCCTTGCACTGAACCAGTAGTGTACTGTAAGTGAGCTTGGGGCTATGCTCACTTCTAGGTAAAACTGAGTCACCCTCAGGTAAGCTGCCTTAGTTCTGTGTTTGATTGCCACATTCACTGCCCTGCAGAGGTTTTTTGAGCCATAACAAAGAGGGTTTCTCAACACCATGGTTCAAAGTGGAGTGGGCTGGACAAGTGCTTGCTTGGCACAGCACCCCTGAGCTGCATGAATTCTCAGGAGCGCTTCCAGCCAGCAAGTGCTGTGTCACTGGGAGCATTCCACCGAGACCCTCGATTCCCGATGCATCAGCAGCAAACCAGCCCGGAGGTCCTGCCCCCAGGGCAGGTGAGGGTGAAGAGCAGTGGTGAGAGCGAGTCCAGGGCCCCGGTGGCCCTGCTGCGGAAGTCAGCGCTCTGCAATAGCTCCTCCTGCGGGCATCGTTCCTCGCCTGAATCCTAAGGCCTCCAGGGGTCATACGAGCGCTGTTCTAGTTGCTGGGATGCTTCAGGGCCGTGCTTGTAGGCAAATTTTGATGATCCAAACCCCGGAACGCTGCCCTTAACCCCCAGTGTTCTGTTTTCTCCAAGATGCAACAAGTCATGTAGCCTGTTAGCAGAGTTGTTCCTGCTAACCTTTTATTAAGGGGTAAGTAAATGAAGAATGTATCCTATGGACAAGTGCAAAGATTGATGCTCTGAAAGGCTGTTTCCTTGCTTTCTCTGAAGCCATGCTTTAATTTATAGTATGATACAGGAGCTAATAGTCTTATGAACACAACTGATCGAGGTAGTCTGTTAGTTCTCCAACTACTGCAGATTGAAGGCTTCATAAGCAGTGGAGATTGGCCCTACCATCTGAGGAAGATAGTCTGGCATATTGCTGAGACCAAGAGAAAATGCCTGCTAAAGGCATTTGGTGCTATGGCAGGAGGAACTTAAGCCCTAGGCCAGGTCAGCAGAGATGTGGATATTTAGGTTTTCTGACTAACTTCAAGTAGTTTGGAAAAAAGAGGGTTTGTGCAGATGTTATTTTTTTCCATTGATCTTGCCCTTCTGAGTTCATCCCCTTTACCCCTCTAATCCTTATATTCTTTTCTGAGAGTAGAAAGACTTGTATTATGCCCTAGATTATGACAGTACCCGCTATAAGTAATAACTTCAGCATGATGGTACTGTTCTCTGTGCCCAACAAATGTCTTCTTGAGTTCACTAGCCACAGATGTTGACTGGATAGGGCAACATCCCTGACATGGAAGAAAAAAGGAACATTTGCTCTTACTATGACTTTACAACTAATATCATAACCTGCTTCACTGCAACAGTGAAAGAGGGTCCTTTCTCTCTCTCAGAGGCTCTCTACTGTCAGTCAGACTGAGGAAGGGGAAATCATTGAGGAAGTTCCATAGATGGCTTTCACTTCAAAAGATGGACACATTGGTAAGTGCAATTTGTAATGCTTCTGAAGAAAAATTGTCTGGAGGCTGAAGTGAGCTTAGTGGGGGACAAGTGGGAAAAGCATCCCATTGTTACTGACCTGGAGGCCCCTTGTATCCTTGGCATAGACTACCTCAGGAGAGGGTAATTCAAGGACCCAGAGGGGTCCTGATGGGTTTTTGGTGTGGCCACTATGAACACAGGAGATCAAATAGCTGTCTCTTCCTGCCTGGCCTTTTGGAAGATCCTTTCCTTGTGGGATTGCTGCAAGTTGAACAGCAGGTGCCAGTTGCTACCAAAATGGTGCACCAGTGGCAACATTGCACAAACCAAGACTCACTTGCACCTATCCATGAGCTGATTCATTAACTGGAGAGCCAAGGAGTGATCAGCAAGACTCACTTTCAATAGTTCTATGTGGCCAGTACAAAAGTCTGATGGAGGGTGGATGTTAACAGTCAATTAGTGTGGCCTGAAC
This sequence comes from Psittacus erithacus, assembly GCA_009867235.2. Classification (NCBI taxonomy): domain Eukaryota; kingdom Metazoa; phylum Chordata; class Aves; order Psittaciformes; family Psittacidae; genus Psittacus; species Psittacus erithacus. The sequence goes on along the minus strand of WYDI02026753.1, from coordinate 94,906 downwards.
AAAGTGATACCACCAGTGAGTGCTGCTGTACCAGACATGTTAGAGCTCCACTGTGAACATTGTTCATTGTGCTGCAGCTGTGACTTGCATTGCTGTTTCGTAGCATATATTTCCCTTAAAAAAAAACCCCAACAAACACAATAACCAGCCAGAACAAGAAGGTAATTATTAACCATATTTGTATGACTATTGGTTTAAATGCATTTAATACATCCTATCATACAGAAGCGTGGGACTAGCACTCATTTCAGAAATTCCTGTCCACACAGAACATCTGAAAAGTTGGAAGTGGTGAACTTAAAAGAAAGAAGCCTTGTGGGGATACAGTGGGACCTCGAATTGCAGGTTTTGCACACGGATGATGTGGCTTTATCACAGTCTTTAAAGAGCCAAGGGACACGCTTGCAGTAGTTTGACATCTGGTTTCAGTGAGATGCTTTAGCATGTTAAAAGTGAGGCACCAGAATATTGCTATAGCTCTGGGCCATGGTCTTGCTGGAACTGAGGCCTTGCAGCAGCTTGTCTAGCAGCAGGCACCCTATGGCATTCTTGCAGGATATGTGAATAAATTGCTCTAGAGGGAGGTGAATACGAGACAGAACACAACAATTCTGCTTTTTTTTCATTGCCTGATATGGTTAGTGGGGATGCTTAGTTAGGACAGTATATATCGGTAGTGATTTCTCTATTCTACTTAACTAAAGTTGGGGGGTTTTTTCTGCCCCAAAATGAAGCATTTCTTGACAAGTTTAGAGATGGCATTTGTACAAATAAAGCAGAGTACCAGAATAGCTGCTCTGGATCCCACCTAGGCTGCTGGCACCTGTGGGTACTTCATGCCCTCAGAGCAGGACCACTGCTTTAGAGGTGTTCCAAAGGCGTGTTGGGCTTACCTACAGTTCTGCAGTTCTCATGTGTTGACCCTTCAGCTGCACTCAAGCATTATTGCTGAATAAACACAGGCAATTTATATTACAGAGATAAAGATTTCTCTTACAATGGATTAAATCTGCAGGGAAGGGGACTGGAGAATTACTTCAATCCAGGAAGAGCTGCAGAGAGGAGGGTGTGCCCAACAAAACCCAGCTCTGTTAGAATTTCGTTACTCTTCACCCGGTACATGAGCCTGCCCTCTTTTTATCACTCCTATGGATTGTGTTGTCTCACTGTAAGTAATATCCCTCCAAAGAGCAGCTTATCTATAATATGTAATTAACCTTATTACATGCTATTGAGAGAAAAGGGTTTCACTGTTGTACCAAGCTAGAAGTTCCAAGGTTCACGGCAAAACTGGGTTGAAAAAGCATCTTATCAGTGATCTATGCAGTCACTTGTAATTTGCTCTTGTTCCCTTAAATACTGTCCAACAACTCTAGATCCTGCATGGAATAAGTGAGTTTACTTTTATGACCTGAGTATATAACAACTATGGGAGGAAGTCTGCAAAATGTCACATGAGAAGATCAATGCTAATTCCTTTTGCTGCAGTCAGCGGCTGTTGCACAGCCTAGCTTCTGTCTTGGCTTTTCTGTTTCAACCTCGCAGAGTTAAATGCCAGAGATTTATTACATGCTTTCTATCTGGGTTAATTTTTTCAGCCTCTGATTCTGCTAATTGCTGTTTGTAAATTTTCATGGTGGTAAAGGTCACAAAGATAACTTGTCCCTGTATCTTAACCTCTTGGTACGGCTCAGGTTATGAAAGGCAGTGTTGAAGTCTGCCAATTAAATTAATTACTCTTCTGAGGTTTCATCATGAAGGAAGACTGTTTTGCCTTTGTAATTCACTTCCATCCAATTTTTTACATGATATCTCAGAGTCTGGTTAGGAACCTCTAATTTTACTGGAGTGCAATCAGATGGTAGAATCAGCTTTGTCAGACCAACCTTATACTGAGCTATCTGTTGCACTGGTGCCTTCTCCTAACTCATGAGACTGGGAAACATGCTGTTGCTTTCGTTTTCCCTCTAAACTTTTTGTCTTTGCCTCTGCATCATCTCCAAGATGATGAAATCAGAACAAAGTCAGAGAATAAGACAACCTTGTTTTGGTGCCCAAAGTGGCACCAGCCAGCACTCATTGTTTACTCTAGCTAGACCCTGAAGACAACTCACTCAGGAAGGTGTGTGTTTCGGAGAGTCAGATTCACTTTCCAAAGCCCCACGTGTGTGCAAATAAGAGATCCAGTGCCCCAAACCAACCTGTTCCATTTTGAGAGAACTAGGATCAAGCTGGCACTAGGGTATCTTCCTGGAAACCTGGGGTTGCCCTGCTCCTTCCATCAGGAATTGCTGGTTATCATTTGCTTGCTTGCACTGAAATGCAGGGCCCACCTCTTCTGCTCTTTCTGGAAGTCACACTGGCAGAGTCCAGCATGGCAGGTAGAGCTGAGTTAATCCCAAATCCTGCAAATAGGCTCTTTGCATGAGATGTCACAAGCAGTGTTATGGGAGGATGTGCAGAAGCAGATGCCCGTCTTTTCTGCATGCTGTCCCCTTCTTTGCAGAGGAGGTCCTATTGTGTTTTACTACTTTAAACAGGCCCAGCTCCTGCAATCTCTTCTCAGAAGAGAGATGCTTCTGACCGCTGATCATCCCTGTGACCCCTCTGCTGGACAGCATCTCAAAGGTGACATTGCACCTTTTCTGGAGCTCTTGCAGCATAGCTGCCTGTGGTAATGTGCTGGAGGCTTACTGGAGTTTAGGAAGCTCTCCAGAGCAGTTATAGCAGAGAAGACCACTACCCGCAGTCAGCCTAGGCACAAGGCTCAGTTACTTCCCTTTTGTGTTCAAGCCTGGGGCTGGACCTCCCGGCAGCTCTCCTTCTGCAAGTCCAGGCCTGCAGGTATTGGAGAAGGAACATATGTTGTAACTCTGCGTCCTGTTGTACTGGGGAAAAGCCGATTTCAGCTGTCTCCAGCCCCTTTGCTGGATTGTTTTAATACAGAATATGAATGCAATGACAAATGGACCTTGAAGTAACTTTTGAGGCAGCAGGTGGTGGAAGCTAGAACAGCTTTAGGAAAAAAAAGGAGGTCTCCAGGCAAGATCTAAAGGCAACATTCAAAATTATTCTTTAGAAAAAAAGCATTTGCCTACCTTTCCTTTCCAGAACATCCAGTCTTCATCTGTTCTCCTTTTTTATTCACTTGCTGCACATCAGTTTTGCAAAGCTCAACTTCACAACTGCTCTGCTCCACCATTTCCTGACTGGGAAATCCTTTGCGGCATGTCTTTAGTACTTGATCTCAGATAGATGAGACTCCCAGTTGAAGCCAGCCTTCATTTCACCTTGTGCACAGGACATACTGGATACATGAGCAATACTATGGCCAGTATGTCCATCACATCTGCTCCATTTCTGCCAGCTGTCAGGCTATATTCCAAACCAGGACTGTGTTCAGGCATGATCTGAATAGCCTGGACACCTATGGCAACCCCTGGCACTGAAGATACTATCTACCTGCCAATACAAATCGCTTTCTGCAATATTGGGTATGTTGTAATCTTTAATTGTTCGTGTGGGCTGACTGTGGCTGCTATTTCTCCATACATAAATCTTGTATTGCCCTATGGGAAATAGCTCTTTCATTCATGACTCCTTCCTTAAATCAATGGCAACAAATACTGACATTTTCAAAAGTGAACAAGATGAGGTTTTCAGGGACACATCACTCTAAAATCTTTAGAATTGCAGAGCAGGCACTGCTGGACAGGTCAGCATGTTGGGGGTGAAACACTGATCATCTGCCACACTGTCTCCAAAGGTGAATGCTCCTTCATACCTTCCCCACAATGAGACATTTTTCTACATTTCAAGCCCAGGAAAGTAATATATAGTTTAAATGGAAGCAACTGTGTGACATAAGGGGAATGTGCAAAGTACCTGAGCAAAATGAAAAGGAAGGATGGCTGACTGATCTGTCTTCAGTTTGATATGAGAGACAGTATCTGCTGCAGAAGTCCATTGACAGTTACTTAAATAAACAGAAAACATGCTCACCTGCAGAAATCCCTTGAGCTGGAAGTGTCTGGAGAAGTGCTTGGGTGCAGTAGATGAACTTACTCAGTTCTTTTTCTTCCCAGGCTATTGACTTCTGCTATTGCTGGAGACTAAATCTTGGGCTAAATAGATCCTGCATCGGATTCTTCACAGTTGTTCATAAGTTTTGACTGTGCAGCTGCTAAAAAGATGGAAAGGTCTTCCTGGAGAATTCATGGATTCTCTGCTAAGTTGTAAATGGTGTGTGAGCAAACGGATATTGTCACTCTGCTGCTTCCACACCATTCATCTTTGGCTAATTTGAAACACTATTTTCTCTCTTAGCATCCCTTGTAGTAGCAAGCAAGATTAGTAAGTTCAAGCTGCTTTGCAGTTTGGGCTGTACAAGCATAGAAATGAAAGAGGTTAAAGTAAGCACAGTTGTCTGTCTTCTGAGAAAACCCCCACATACTATGTTGGACCAGAACAGCCATCACATGAGGCTCCTTTGAGCGGGAATACCCAACCAAAAATCACAATCTCACGTGAGCAGTTGCTTTGGCAACAGACTGCAAGCAAGCTGTCATGCAGCAACTGCCAGGATAAGTCTGCTACCAAGTGGGGAGGTGTTGGCAGCGTGAACTCACATGTCCCATCCTGCAGGAGCAGAAGTGAGTGAGGGGCCAGGGCTGCAGTACAGGGGTTGATGCTGCAGCTGTGCAATGCTGTGCTGCTCACTCAATGTGTGTGTGTTTGTCCTGCTTGGGAAGCAGCAGAAGTGGATGCCTCTGAACAGCTTTTTGGCAGAAATCTCATAACGGTCTGCCCAGCTTTATCATTTGCTTGTTGCTGCATCAGTTCATCCTTGACACCGATCCTTTTATGTCTATTTAAACATGTCTATTTCTGGCTTTCATCGGTTTGAGCCTCATGTTTTGGAAAAGAAGAAAAGAGAAGTGCTTTCTTATGCCAGTCCCCAGTTGTCCAAAAGCTGCGTTCTTCCTGGAAATCTGTAATCTGCTTTATGTACCCTTTGATTAGGGACATTGGCTCATTTGGACCTGGCTCTCAGTTTTGATCAATAGATCCTAGAACAGTCATCAAAAACTTGTGTTCCATCTGATTAAAGCAGAAAGATAAAATGTAAAGAATCCCCTCCATTTTCCTTAGCAGTCCTTTGCTTTTTGAGAAGGAGAGCCCAGTTCCTTGTCTGTTCTCTCTCTCCATCCCCCCATCTGCTATTAAATCTTATCTTTTGGGGTGCCATTATCTACTTGGTACAAACAAAGCCCTAATTACACTGAATTTCTGCACGAAAATCACTGGACAGCAGTGCCTTAGCCAGCCCTGCCATTTCTGGAGCGAAATAGTTGCTTGCATAAAGCTACACTTTGTTTCCCTCATTGGCTTCCACTTGTTTTCTTTCCCCTTCTGGTTTCATCAAAAGAGTAGCTTTCATCTCTGTTTTAGGAGGTGTGTGTTCCCCTGCACATGTATGTGCTGGCCCTTTTGTACTGCTTTCACGTCAAAAGCAACAGAAGTAGAAAACTTGCAGGGAACAAGACCTGAGACCTCTAAGCCCCATCCAACCCCGTGGCATTGTCCTGCCCATCACACCAGGGCTGTAACGTCAGGCTCCAAGGAAAAACATTCTGAAAGTGCACGTAGATACAATTTTGTCAGATAATGAGTATACTCCCACCCTTTCTGCTCCCAATGGGATTTAAACCTCTTGGGGATTATGGACTGACCTAATTAATAAATAGACAGGCAACAGTTAGCTTAAAAAATAGAAAAAGAAAAAGAAAAAAGACTGTTCTGGTAAGACTGGAATCAATGATAGGAGAATACAGAGGCACTTGGGGAAAGCTTGCTAAGCAAAATTTATAATAATGCCTTTAAGGTTGTAATGAACTATCAGAAGGCTATTCTGAAGTATCTTTGTGGCAGGTATGTTCTCTTTCCCCCTCCCTTTCCCCCGCAGCATAACGTGTGATGTCAGGATGTTTTAGTAATTTCTTCTTAAAGGCTTACCTTGAAATGTCCAAAATCATTGATTATCAGTCATTGATTATCGGTATTTAAGGTTATTATATGCTATTGATCACATTATACAGGCCATTTCATGGTGTTCCTCAGTTTTGTCAAAGTAAAATTTTGAAGTGCTTCTTGGTAGGAATTTTCTGTGGTTGTGGTAAAATAAGAAAGAAAACACTGCACAGTCTGAGCTGCACCAGTCAGATCAGACATGCAGAAAGGTGATGCTACAGGAAACTTGTTCACTTTTTGGTGTTTGTTCTTTATTCAAAGGCAATATAAACTCTGTGGATCAGAGCGGCCAGGGCAGCTCTCCCTGCAGCTTTCCCTGTTTGCAGTGTGAAAACCTCTTTCTCAAGTGAACTGGAGTCAAACCTCTTAAAGGTGGGGGGGTTACTGTGGTGTGTATGGGAGTGCTGCCATCAGCAGGATCCCAAAACCATGGCTTAATCCTCCTCTCACAGATGGTGCTTGCTGCTGGCCCTGTGGCACCTCCTAAGCAGTGAGGAGATGTGTAATGCCATTAGGCAAGCAGCAGGAGAGAGTCAGGAGACCAGCTGAGCAGAGGCTGGTGGAGCAGCCCCCCAGGGGAAACACAGCTGGGCTGCTGGCAGGGATTGTGGAGCCATACTGTGTCCAGGAATTAGCTTTGGAAGAAACCTACTCACAGGAATAAATAGGAGCAGGAGAGCTGCCAGCCATTAAAAATGACTCGCAGTAGGAAATACTGGGTCTGAGCAGCCCCATGGGAAGGTTCACAGTACAGTTTCAAGAACTGCTGTTGCCCAATTTCATCTACAAGATGTTTTCTGTGCCATGGGTGGAGCTTTCACATTGCTCAGCCATGCTCATCAGCCCAGGGCATAGCTAGTTGTGTGTTTTCATTTGCTCCTGCCACTGTGCCCTCACCATTGCCCCATGGATGGGGGCAAGCTGTGACGGGTGCAGATGCGAGGCTGCTCCTGGGGAGCTCCCTTGGGCTGCAGGGGCTCTCCCCTCTGCCGCCTGCCTGTGCCAGTGCAATGGTTCATGGGGGGATGTGGCAGACTGCACCAGGAAGCTGGGCCTGGTTAAATACAAACCCTCGCTCTTCCACTTCAGCCCATCCTGGCTGGCAGCAGTGATTTTCCGGGCATGGCTGTGGGTGCTTGCGATGGGTGACTTGCCTGCTTTTGCTCTGAGCTGTTCAAAGCTGTGCCAGCTCCAGTCTGGATGTCATGCTCTTGTAGTGTCTGAGATGAAAAACCCTGCTTAACATGTGCAGCTGCACAGCCAGCCTGTTCCAGGAAATAGCAGCAGTACCTTTACAGAGGTATGTTTCAACTTTAGCTGTTATCTTGCTTAGGCCAACGTTTCCATGCATTGAGCAGATTGAAGCAAAAAGCTGTTTAAATAGTCAAGACTAATGTTGCCCTAAAGAAGATATTGTTATACGTTAGCCTATGGGAGTGCAGCCAAACAGAAACAACAAAAGCAAAAAACCACAGTTCTCAGGAGTCAGTGAGCATGCCACCCTGTGCTGCAGAGAACAATCTGCAGTGACTGGCACCCTGACAACCCCTATCGCATCCGTCACTGGTTCGCAGGGCGGTTCTCTGTGCTAACAGGAGAATGGCAGTGTACACCCTCGTGGGCAGGACGGGCCACGCCAGGGGCGACCCATGGGCACGCTCTGCAGCGTCTTGCATGTTTTCTGTTTCCATTAATGTTTTCCCAGCCTGTGCCCTCATCTTGGCTGACAATGCTGACTAACCATGCCTCACCATGGATGCTCCCGCACCTGTAACCTAGTCCAAAGAGTCTCAGAGGCGTGGGCTGGCCTTGTCACTGTGGGGATGCAGGCTGGTCCCCAGGGATGTTCTGGCAGAAGGACGGTGCTGAGTTCACCCGGCCTCTCTATGCCAAGGATGTGATTCATGGTGCCTGTAAAATTGTGGGAGGATGGTCTTGGTCCAGGGTGGTGGCAGCAGCCCAGCATCACTGTTTAGGCTGAACCGGCTTTCCCTATCCCAATACACTGGAGTGCCCAGCTCACCGGGCACCCAGCTTTCACTTCAAATGTTGATGGCGTTCTGTGGGTGAAGCAAAAGATGTAAAGCTTGCTGCTTTCCAGCATGGTGTTAAATAACTTCCTAACGACTTGCATGTGGGCAATTACTGCTCCTTTAGCTCAGGAAACAACTGGCTTTTGGAAAGTTGTTATTCATGCTCAGGGTGCAAAAGCAAATGGTGAGCAATCCTCACCTGCAATGAGTTGACAGGTCCCTGAATGCCACAGACAGAGAAGAAAAGTGAAGCTCACTTAGAGTTTACTAGCTAGGGAAGGGTATCTGGTCATGAACAGCTGCCCTGTCCCAGGTTTCCTACATTAAACTGCTCTGTTGTGTTCCTTTTTTCTCTGTGGGCTAATCATTTACTGCAATTTAATGATCACAACCACATAAAATTCACTTCCTTGTGGTAAGAAAAAAAAAAAGGATTAAATGTCTCAGTTTATCTTTCCACATAGGTCACATGGCCAGGGCTGGTTGTAAAATGCTGAAAAACGAGTTTGAGGTGTACCCAGTGCCAAGCACTGTACATTTCCGTATTCTCCCTGCCCTCCTATTGCTCACAGAGATGCCACAGAGAGACAAGGAAGTTTGCTTTCTCAGGGAGTGGATATTTTTTTAAATCAATTTAAAGCAGCATTTTTTATTCTTTAATCCTTTACAACCTCAGTGCTGTCCTAGTCCCAGCCCCAAAAGGGATGAGAAGAACTTACGCAAACACCAAAATTGGAACAAAGTCACTTAAAACAGTCTCAAAACCCCACACATGCTGCAGGGACAGGAGACAGATCTCAGTCACACTAATGAAATTAATGCTGGGTGAGCTCGGAAGGAGGCCCTTGTGCAGTATGTCACCTCTTGCGCAAGTAGCAAAGAATTCCCTGTGGTTTTGGGGCATCAGCGTGCCCCTTGGAAGTAGCTTGGAAGCTCAGGCAAAGGTAAGGTGGCTGAACCTGGCAAAAGCCCACCAGAGCAATGAGGAGGCTGGTGAGTGGGATTAGTGTTTGGGAATTTGGCTCCTGAGTGAGGGCTGATGGGTGTAAAGGAGTCTGGGGCTCACACAGCACAGTGCTGAAAAGGACTTGGGTTTTTATCCCCCAAGTACAAATTGCAGCAAATTTCCATGATTTCTGTTTTTCATGAGTGCCAGGCTCGTGTCCCCTGCGCTTGCAGCACCTCGTGAGGATTCACTGCTTCCAAGCTCTGCCTGGGGGAACCCTGGCAGCTGGTGAGTCCTTGTCCATTGCTTCTGGGTGATGACAGTGCTTGTGAATGCTGAAGGCATGCTGACACCTTGCTCAGCTGAAGTCATTGTGACCAGTGTGTGTGTGTGTCCAAATTAAGGACACAAACCAATCTCTTCTTCCCTGCCACAGGCTGATGCCTGTTTTCTCTGACCAGTTTTCCAACAGGCCAGGGCCTCAGAATGCCACCCCATCATTGCAGTTTCCCAGTCTATACGGATGATGCCTACGGTGCTTTCCCCAGGTGCATCTCCACCAGTAAATCATCAAACACCCCATGACTCAGGCTGAAAGTCTGAGTCAGGTATAATGCCCTTCCCCACCTTTCATTTTTGACATGCGTGCCAAGCCTGATGTACTTCACCTCATACTTCTTGGGGCTCATCTGCAACACAAGAACTTTGGAAGTGCTCCAGGGCCTGCTGCAGCACTGTGGGGTCAGGGGGTGGCTAACAGCATTGCCAGCACACCACAGGAGCCCGTGTGTCTGCACAGAGCGTGGCGTGTGCCACAGCCCTCTCAGACAGTAGCACTCCACAGTGTGGATACAGGGATGCAGTCTTTATTTTGAAAAAGCGTACTGCAATGCTTAAGGTGGTAGCAAGAACTTACCCAGCATTTTCTTGCTTGAATATATCCTTGGTGACCTGAACGTCGATAAGGTGCTGGTGCTTCCCAACATTTTGTCTGCCAGAGCCCTCCTGAGTGATCTGCCAAGCTCTTGGCAGCGGCATCATTGCTGGTTGGAGGACTGCAGGACAGTATAAGCCTCCACGGTGCTGCTTGGATGCCAGCGTTGCAGATGCTGACTAGGATGAGTCCCTCTGCATCCTGCACTAAGGCTGGTGAGCCAAAGGACCTGTCTGCCTGGAGCAAAGCCAAGACTTGAGGGAATCCTTAGCTTATCCACGTGGCCAGAAAGGTTTCCTGTGAAGGATAGCAGCTGAAAAGTCAAAAACTAGAGAAACTATGGATGCCCTGTGTAGAGCCAGTGCATGAATAACAAGTTTAATAAGTAGTCCCTTGTCATTGCATGCCCTGTGACTGTGAGACACCCTGATCCATATCCTACAGATTTGTTTCAGGAGTGAGAATTGCTCTTTGTAGTTACTGCTTCAAAGCTGTGGAACAAAGAAACTCCTCTAAATGTAGGCTGGTTTACCTCTAACTGATTTAGATGAATCTCTCTCTCTGCTGATTAGCTTGAGGTCAGTCCTGTGGCTTGTGTAGGCTGTTTGCAGAGGGGTTTTTTCATGCTTCAGGGAGATCTTCTGGTTTACCTGTGGCTTCCTGCTTCCCAGCAATGCACGCATCACAAGCAGCGGTCAGGCTAACACTGAACTTCGGTGACACTGAAAAAATGCACAAGGCCAGGCTCAAAGTGCAGCCTGGCTGGCAAAAATTACATGTGTGTGTTTGGAAAGAAACCCCAATGAACAAAAGCATACCTTGCTTCAAAGTAAAAGTACAATTATGGGCAAGCAGATGATGAAAAGCAATACAGCTTCCTTCAGTGTGAGAACCACCCTCCAAACCCACTGTATGCAGAAGGGCAAAACAGTCCTGCACAGGGTGGGCACAAATCCACAGCCCTAGTTTGCGATCTTGCCTCTCCAAATGCCCTAGGGAAAGGTGGCTATGGGGAGCCCCGGGCAGATGGAAGCAAAGCCTCAGGGTTTGCCCCTGGGACAGAACATCGACCCTCATAGCCTGTTTAGATGGTGACATTGTTACCATGCTGGGCAGACAAGGCTGTTTGGTGCACGTGGGGCAAATGTGAGCACACCTGAACGTTTTTCCCCATAAAGTTTTCTGGTGAAGGCTTGGTCCTTGACTTCTTACCTCCCACGTGCAAGATCTACAGTTTTGCCCAAGAAAAGAATGTGAGGCAGAGCTTCTGTCTTCTTCAATTAGGAAACCAGTGAACCCCAATCCTGGTCTTCTGGCTGGAGGAAAAAAGTATCTGATCCAATTCATCAGCTTGACAGGAAATACTTTGTATGGAAATACTTCTACAGTACCAAACTTGTAAATATTTCCATGGTCTCTTTGCTGTTTAGCATCTTGAACCACCATAACTGCATGACACAGCCTGCCTTTGTGTCAAGAGGGAAGGACTTGATGTCACAAAACTGCCTTTATTTATTCCCTCACTTGCAGCTTCTCCCTGCAACACCCCTTCGACCATTGTGTTGCTAGGCAGGACTTGGCCCTGAAACTCAGTTAAGTGTGATTCAGCGTTTAATTGACACACTGGAGCATAAAACCTGCCTTTGCTCACTTTCAGATGCAGAGTAGAGGTGGTTTCTCTTGTTACAAGGCAGATCTGGGGTTTATTTATTTTTCAGGTCAGCATGATGTGCCAGTTTTGTGGTTGATAGGTGTGCAAGGAGCAAAGAGCTCAGTAGGTGCTCAGGACCCAACCAGACGAGAGATATTAGGGGTGCAACACCAGCCCCAGAGAAGGGCATGGGGTATCACATATAACTTTTCAGATATATCAAAAATGCATTTGCATATACTTTGATCTTTAGTGGTTATATAAATGAGGTGTTGCAATATCAGAGTGGTGATAATCCAGTTGAATTTCTTGTTAATCTGTTTATAAAGTAATTGTATCATAGTTGTGTTAATGGGTGGTGTTTCCTGAAGAAAGTCAAAGCTGGATTTTAGTAATTTAAGACAGAAATGCATGTCTGCTCCTCATGGTAATCAAGAAAGACTTTCAGAAAGGGAATGAGATTGACTTGGCAGCATTTTGAGCTGTCACAGTGCCCAAGGCCTCAGCAGAGCTCCTGACATTCCCAAGGCAGCAAGGTCATCTTGAAAGCACAATTGCGTTTCTCTAGCATTGTTTATGTTAATATCCTGAGAATGACTTGCATATTTCAACCTTATGATGGGTTAATCATTAGTTAAGATCTTTCTTACAAAACTGAAGTCAGAAACCAGCAGTCTAGGAAAATAAAGGAATTATCTTGTAAAGTGTCTAGAAAAAGCTGCAAGGGTTCATTTTAATCTTGGGTAGCTTGGATAAAAGGAAAGAGGAAAGAGCCAGAAACACTTTCAGTGTGTCACAGTTCTTCACCTCAATCAGAAAATGATGGTTTTGTGAAGGGCATGTCTCAAGTCTGAACACCTGTAAAGAGCCACGGTTTGCTCGTGGTTTCTGTCTTATTCAAGCAGACATGGCAGACCTCAAGCGAGTGGAAGGGTCAGCAATGAATTGCAGGGAAGTCAGTCTTCTTGTGAGACTTGATGATTTATCTGATAGGTGAAGTCCTAATGGGGTCGTATCTCTTTCAAGGCTGTTTTTGGCGTCATGTTGATTATCCATTCCCTGAGTAAGACAGATTGACCTGGCAGTGGAGATGATTTCTGGGACACACGAACCAAACCTGCCATGTTTATACAGGGAAAACTGGCAAAATTAGTCTCTATCTCCACCCTCAATTCCTAAAATAACAACTGAAAATGTATTCTCTTTTGATTTCCTTGCACTAAAAAAAAAAGCTAGGGAAACCTCTCATGATTAGTGTCCTTCGGGAAACCCAAGGCATGTTGGCATAAAGTCTGTTGTCCTAATCGCAATATGAGAAATTATGCTAGAGGCAGGAATTTGCAGACACTTTCTTAAAAGGGATGTAGAAGCTCATGCAATATTTACTCTGATCTCCTTCTCTTTTGGATATTCACTAGCACTAGACCCTGCATTGGTGGCCAGCACCTCTCCTATCTCTCTGCTCTGCCTCAGTTTACCTCTGCTCCCTTACACTGCTTTTCTCTCCAGACTTGGTGTTTGCAGCAGATTTTCTCTGGGTGGTTTTACATTTAGGAAACAGACAGCCAGGGGTTCTAGAGGACTGCAGCTACTGCTGAGAGATGCAGCTTAGCTTTCTGTGCGCTTGAAGGGTGGAGCAATCTAAGATGGAAACAACATGCCAGTCCTTCTGTCCTACAGCAAGGACATGCAACAGAGCTACAAGGGTTCTATGGACTGGGTGGATGGATAGCACAGAGGGATGCCAGCTTCAGCACCATCCACGTCCAGGCACTGACTGGATCTGAAAAGAGAATTGAACTGATCAGAGGCTGCTGAAAGAATGGTGAGATGCCCAGTATGCCTGCTGGGAAGGTCACTGTCCTCTGCAGGTGGTGGGATGGGGGAGTCAGTGGGACAGTGTTTCTTGTGCATCTCCCCTCTCTTGCAGGAGCCAGTGGGGATGCTGGCTGTGATGCCTTGCGTCCCCTCTTGCCCCAAACACCCTTTTCCAAGCTTGGAGGGTAGCATAGCCTTGGTGGAGTGGCTTAATTTGGCAGCAGGGAGTTGCAATGAAATAAAAGTCTCCATTTTCAAAGAATGCTTTATTCACTACATTCTAGAAATGTACCGTAAATGGAGCAAGAACTAAATAAACTCAGAGGCTTCTGACAGTACAGAGAACAGAGATACAATAAAACACCTAAAAATATCAGCTCTTTTGAGACTAAGGCACACTAGTTTTGTTATTTTTTTATGTTTTTTTTTCTTTGAATAGTTTGTTCTTAACCTAAAGATGTTCACATTTCAAGTTACCAGACTTACCTCAGTAGTAGTGTACATGAAATGGTTTAGAAGCAAGTGTAAAAGACAGGCACAGGCAGGAGGTTCAGTGTGACCCTGCTGCCTGCGTTCCTGGGCCCTGCCTGCTCCTGCCTTGGCACAGGCAGCACCCTATGGCATGGCACACCTCAGGGTTTGCCCTGGTTGGCTTCTTTCTCTCCCTGACACCTCTGCAAGCAGCAGGTCCCTCATCAGGCCGGCAGGAAGTTGGATGAGTGGGAAGGAAACCATCACCCTTCATCCCTCCTGTCTGGGTCAGCAGTAGCATGGGGCTGGAAAGGGGCTGGCAGAGACCCAGGCCACTAGATTGCCTTTTCCCAATCCATTGGGTGTTTGTACAGAGCCCATGGACCCACAGCTTTAGCCAGAGAGCCAGAGGAGGCAGAACCTTCCTGTTGGGGGCTTCCCCCTTGGGGCTTTATCCAAATCACCTCCTCTTGCCCCAGTAAGAGGCAGGGCCTTGGGGCTAAGGTATGGGTGTGCTTTCAGAAACGCAGGGACAGACAATGAATTCCCCTGGGAAGGGGTGAGGAGGGCCAGAGTCCAACCTGATGGTTAACCTCACAGTGCTTTTGCTAACGGGTCAACGGGATTGAGGAGAACTCAGCTCGGCTGAGCAAGAGCACCTAAAAAACAACCGCTCCATTTTGAGGCAAGGAAGAAAAGCATATTAACAGGCCACTTAACTGAGCTGGATGTGGTCTGGAAGTGGTTCAGTTGTCAAAATATACCCAAATACAAACCCCCTTGGGTTGGTATTTACACCACAAAAGGTAAAGGAACATTGTTTAGTCAATCCCTGCTTCACACCTCGTGTCACCAGAGCTGTGTTTGCAGGGCTGATGCACTTCATATGATGGGCAAGATATTTCTTTACCATTTAACTATATTTTACATTCACTGCACTACTAAATAAAAGCCTTTAAACAGGCCACAAAACACTGCAATAATATATTTACTTCTTAATAAACCGAACTTTTTTATAACATCGCAATAAAAGGTTTTTGTTTTGTGGCAAACCACATACCATGTAAATTTGCAACATAAAATGACTTTAAAAATGTATATTAAAAGATATTTACAAGCTCTATGTTTTGAAATCATCAGGTCTAATTGCTCCCACCCCTGATGTGCAGGTACAACTCCAGTTGTGGAGAAGAGGAATATAGCATGGAGGGGAGGCTGGAAGGGAGGCTAGCCCTGTTTCACTAATTCCAGTATCACTACCGCTCCTAGTACCTCTGGAATTTCTCACGGAACACGATGGAGCGATGGGCAAGTAACGCTGCGCATCCTCTTGGCAACAGCAGCATACATTCTCAGTCACTACAACATATACTTCAAAGAATAAAATAAAGCATTGAAAGAGAGCCTAAGCTTTATACTGGATGAAGACCTAAGTCAAGACACCTCACGTGAAATAGCGGCTACTTGTTTCTGCATGTGCACCAACCATGAGTAGCATCAATAAATAGAAAATCCAGTTGTTAAGGAAAGCTCAGAGCCTTTCCTTTACTTAGCACAAGCCTGCAAGTCACGCTGTGAAGAGGTTTGTATAAGGAGGCCTTTTTTTACCTCTTTCTCCCAAGTGGGCAATATTAGTTCTGATTCGAAATAAGAGCGAGCAGGTTGTGTTAATGCCAGCACAAAAATGCAGAGGTCTTGCACATTTTCAAATTGCACTTTCCAGTATAACTTTTTAAATAAGATACTTGTTGTTTTTTCTTAAAAAAAAAAAAATTCTAAGGTACGTATTCTTTAAATATTGAATATATTCTTCAAAATATATTGTTAAAACTTTCCCTAGCTGCTCAGGTGTGCTTTTTAATATATAGCTGATATATTATTAAAGGCACTACAAAATAGACATCTCTGGAGTGCAGAAGTTACTAAAAAATAACCTTCATACCACAAATATATTGAAAATATAACCGCTAAAAAAAAATAATAACAGACCCTATGCAACCCTACTACGATGCATTTAAATGCACGTCAGCAGTGGGCTGGATGCATTGAGGTCCTTTAGAAATGTATGAATACAGGCGTGTTAAACTTTAAAAATAGCCTAAAAAAGTTAGTGAAAACTTCAAGCATAGAAAACATTCCAAACACATTTTTCTATGACATTCTTCACTTTCTGCATCAGTTTTACCAAGCCCAAATGTTTCCTCTTTTGCAGACGGCTCTTTCTTCATAAATAGTAAAGTGTTCCTTCAGTGTGTGTTTCTCCACCACCCTCCTCTGCTGACAGTCTCAGTATGTCTGGTAGACGTCGTGGATGGGGACCTGGATGGTCGCAGCTGGGAATGCTGGGGGGAGGTATCCAGCGTATCCACCATAGGCAGCAGCGGCAGCGGCAGCGGCAGCGTTCTTCTGTAGCGTGGCTATCGTTGCTGTTGCTGCAGCAGGTGCTGCAAATGGCACGTAACTTGTCCCATAAATCCCAGCGGTGGGGATCCGCTGTACATTGGGAGCCATGGTGTATACCGGCGTGATGGGGCGGCCCTGGGAGGAAAGTATTGGGGTCAGACCTCAAAAAAAAAGCTTAAATTGCTGCAATATCCATATGCACCTCCTGAATTGCAAACCCCCTAGAAAAGGAGGTGACAACAGCAGGGTAGGCAGCGCATACCCTGTTGAGTGAGAGCTATTCCATCATGGGATGCTGTTTCCTACCTCCCAGATTTTGGTCCCCCGTAGGAGGGAGAGTGGCTGTCCAAAGAGAGATGTCAGATGAACTGCAGGGCCGTTGTGCACTGTTACATCCTTGACAGCATCTCCTGAGCCGGAGCAGGCCAGGTTTGTCTCCCCAGCCTGGGTATGTAGAGCAGGATGTATGGGAAGCAGAATGTGATGAACTCACCTGGAAGGGGGGAGGCGTTGAGACGGCTGGTATTACAGCTGCTGCTGCGGCTGCTGCTGCAGCTGCTGCACTAGCCGGGTCCTGCTGGACAGCTATAGGGTTGATGATGTGCTCGACAGCATGGATTTTGCCATCTTCCATCATCTTGGCTGGTGGTGCGGCCTGAAACATGGAGTACTGGGCACCAATGGCAGGGATGGCCACTAGGAGAGATGAAATACATCAGATAGATACGTTGGGAGAGGGTTTCCAGGATCTCATCTCAAAGAGCCCTGCTTTCTGGCTGCACCAGCCCTCCAGCAGTGGTCCTGTGCTGCTCACATCAGGGTAGGTAGCCCCATGTGCTGGCAGGACACATGGAGCACCTCTGCCCTCTTCGTGGGTGGGAGCTCCATGGCTCATGCAGGGTGATGGGCTCAATGCTGCCTGCTCTGCCCAGCACTTCTACCCATGCTGCTGGCATGGTGTCCCAGGACTGGAGCCCTACCAGGGACTGGGAACTGTGACCTGGGTTTACATAGCCCTTTCTGACAGCCACTGCTGTCCTCCCCACTGGCCAAGAGCACAGGGGCAGGTGGGAGCATGTATTGCTCTGGTGAGGTCCCTGCTTCAGCTGTTGAGATCAAGGGGCATGTAGCTATCATAGGCAGAGCTGCTCCAGAAAAAAAGTGTGGTTTGTACTGCAGATGTTGCAGACAGTAACTGGTCCAGTCTATATGTTGTCCTTTGACCAACCCTGTGAAATATCAGCTGATTAACTATTACGCATTTCCTAGGACTAACTTAGCTAAATACTTTTTATCCCATCCCAGGATGCTACAGGATCAGCCTGTTTAATGACACACACACAAAACAAGTTATTGTTTAGGGAGTTCTCCCTCATGCCAAAATTGGACAAGGCAAAATAATTAGAGCTATGGTCTTTCAGGCAAAGTTAAAAAAGCTTGGGTCAGAATAGCAGTGTTCAGAGATGGTGTGTTTGTACATGGCTCAAAATTGAACTTCATGGCAGTGCTTAGGGAAGAAATGTGCTTTGCTGAACATTCCAAATAATCACAATATTGGACATGAGCCAGCAGTGTGCGCTCACAGCCCAGAAAGCCAACCTTATCCTGGGCTGCATCAAAAGGAGCATGACCAGCAGGTCGAAGGAAGAGGTCCTGCCCCTCTACTCTGCTATTGTGAGACCCCACCTGGAGCACTGCATCCAGCTCTGGATTCCTCAGTGCAGTAAAGACATGGACCTGTTAGAGTGGGTCCAGAGGAGGGCCGCAGAAATGATCAGAGGGCTGCAACACCTCTCCTATGAGGAAAGGCTGAGAGAGTTGGTTGGGCTTGTTTATCCTGGAGACGAGAAGGCTCTGGGGAGGCCTTATTGCGGTCTTTCAATACCTAAAGGGGCTTATGAGAAAGATGGGAAGAGACTTGTTGGCAGGGCCTGTTACAACAGGACAAGGGCTAATGGCTTTAAGCTGAAAGAAGGTAGATTTAGATCTGGCATAATGAAGGAATACTCTATGATGAGGGTGATGAGACACTGGAGCAGGTTGCCCAGAGAAGCTGTGGATGCCCCATCACTGGAAGTGTTCAGGTTGTATAGGACTTTGGGGAACCTGGTTTAATGAAGGATGTCCTTGCCCATGAAGGGAGGATTGGACTAGATGATCTTTAAATGTCCCTTCCAACCCAAATGGTCTATGATGAATCCAACCGTTCCATCGTTGCCTCATAATGCAGGCTTCACCATTCAGCTTGTAAGCCTTTCAGCAGTAAGGTTATTCACAAGGAAAACAGACGATGGACTAAGAGGTGATGCTGGTGTCTATGGGAGGTGCAGCCAGTAAGTCAGAAATGAAGCCAAGTATGCACACAGGTTTCTTTCACTGGGATAAAACTTTATAATGCCGAAGTGTGCAGTTCTGCCTGTGGGAAGGACAGGTGCCAGCAAGCAGTACTCTCATTTCGATCCTGGGGACTGCAACAAGGGATCTGATCAGATACCTTTCAGGCAGAGATGTTTGTACTGCAAGTGGACTACCACTGTTTCATCAAGCAGAGACGTCCACGCATGACCTTTTCCAGTTCTCCTTCTACACCAAGTCCACCTGGTCATTTCAAACTAGTTTTCCACTGTTTCATCAAGCAGGGATGTCCATGCATGACCTTTTCCACTTCTCCTTCTACACCAAGTCCACCTGGTCAGCTCAAACTAGTTTTATCACCAGGATAATAACCTGGTGATAATTTCTCACCTGGATAATTCCTGGATTAAATAACCAGATAATTTCTGGTTAAATAAAATATATAAATAACCTGGATAATTTTTCACCAAAACGAAGGCAGAGAGCTCACATACTCCATTCTGCAGCAACTTCTGGCAGAAAAACAGTAACAGGCACCTGGGGTATTGGGATGAATTCTCAGGAGTGTTTTAACCATTTGCAAGGAAATGTTTGCTTTAAGTGGCAGGAAGCTTTGCAGAGTCGGTACATTTCTACTCCATGGTTCTGATAATGTGTTTTCAGAGTCAGACCCTTCTAGTAACAGAGGTAAGTCTTTCATGTGGCACCTCTTACTAGATCATCTAATCTGATTGGGGAAAACTGACCAGTGGCTCCTGTGCTCAGAGGCTCTGCTGGAACAATGAGAGAGGAAGACCCAATAAAGAAATCTGAATTCTAACATGCTTCAAGTGCAGAAACATTCAGAGTTGAGCTTGAGATTCCGGCTTTTCTTTGCCAGTTGAATGAATTACAGACACCACTAATAGCCATGTATTTCAAAACCCACTTTTCAAGCATCCTTTAGTAATACTTAGAATTCCTGAAGTATCTTTACAAACGTGCATAGTGGTAATATTTTCTGACTGTGAGCGAGTAAGGTCAGGAAGTCTGATCTTTGGAAACGGCTGTAATCTCATTAGCCTTTGTCGCTAGACTTCTTCTCCCATTGTCTCATCCAGCTGTTATGAAGAACATTTCATTAGATGAAAGCTGTAGTTTCCACTGACAGTATGGATCATGTTTTGGCAAACCACTGCAGCTCTATTATTAAATACTGCTTAGGTCCTGCACTTACAATTTACCTGGGGAGAGGAAGAGGGAGAAGCCCTGAGGACATGTGTAAGAGAGCTTCTTCCTCTCACCTGCAAGGACCTTCTTCCTCAGGCTGCTTTTACAAATAAAAACCTCTCCAGTCAGGATCTTGAGGAATTGGAGGGCTCCATCCTTCATCCCTTTCACGTGGGAAGGGCAAGGACTGTTTTCCCACGTGAGGATAAGGCAGAAGGGGGTGGTCCCTGCCCCAGCCCTTGGGCTAGCTCCCTGTAGCTCAGCAGAGCTGAGACCTCTCTTGTAGGTGCTGCATTGCTGCAAACTGAATCATGAGGGCTCCCTGCATTGCTCCTTCCTCATGCCAGTGATGGTGTTGGAGAAGCTTGCCTCAGACGGGGGCTTTCCTGCAATGGGGAATCCTCAGGTCCTCTTCCCAAATTTGTAGTAACAAAGAAATAGGAATTAAGCAGGAGAGAGCTCTGGCCAGGCTGGAAATTCGGGGTGGTAATCTCCTGGGATGAAATTAGTTTTGAAGAAATTAAAAGGGAGGAAGATTGCTCTTAGTCACCATGTTCAAGTGTACATGACCAGATGGAATAAAACATCAGCTTCCTCCTGAGGAGGTGCAAAAAAGGACAGGAGTGGTGGGCACAGCTTCAGCCCTTTTTTCTTTGGTCTGAAGAGCTCCTGGCTGTCCATGTCCCCTGTCCCACTGTGTACCTCTTGTTTCAGAAAGCCCAGCCAGGGCCAGAAAGCATCTAGCACAGGGGAACACAGGGGCCTGGCTGTCCCCAGAGGGGTCCCTGTGTGCCTGACACAAGGCTTGGAGTGGGGTCTTACCCACAACCTCTGCTTTCCTCCCCTCATTGCACATACTAACCTGCACCAGGCTTAATGGCCACCGGATTGACGGCAGGTAACTCCAAGCTGGGTGCCAGCTCGTACCCTTTCTCTTGCTGTTTCCCTTTGCCTTCATGGTACCTGCTGTAGATGCCACGGCCGGCGGAGTATCCCCCCAGGTAGGAGCCTCTGGGCCCGGGGGCTCTGTTCCCAGCTGCACCTCGCCCTCTGCCTCGTATGCTGCCTGCTTATGATAACAACATAGAAAAGGATGGTGAATAACAGAGAGCAACAGCCATGTGGGGAGCACTAGTGGCTCCAGGCTAAGGCTGGGAGGCATGTGCTTAGAAATATCGCTTCTGAATTTGATCTGAGTCTTAGTGACCTCGCTTAGGAAAACAGAAGAGTTTGGCCTTAGAAGCACACAGTAAACCTACATAAGTTTTGCTCTTGATGTTTCTGGCCATGCATTAACTGCTTATTTATACCAATGCAACTCTTGTGGCTGGTGCTATGGGTGTAATGCACTCAAAGGAGAGAGAAGGGCTCTTCTGGGGTGATTTCTATGCAGTAGGAACAGCTTTTGCTCTCAGCTGTCCTCCCGGGGAGACCCAGTCTCTCAGCTGGCTGTGATGGGACCCTGCAGAGATGGCCCAAAGCAGTACCTGGCCTTTAATGAACTTTGTCCCGTCATTGCCTGTATTTTTACTAGTCTTGTTTTTGCTATTTTACTACTAATGTGATTATACCCTATCTCCAAAAATATTGCTGACATTTATCCTAGAGACTCCATGCACATGCTTTGGACACTATGGTAGTAATGCACTCTCTATGATGGTCTAATTGAATATTTAGACTATCAGTTAATTCCTTTGTAGTTCATTGCAAGTGCAAATCTGGAAATTGAGAAGAAGCTGAAATTCTTGATCAGCTGGGCTTAAAAATATATCTTGGTTTACATGGGTGCTTTAAGAATATATTCATGCTAGGCTGCCTGTTATACGGAAATAAACACTGAATTCAGGAAACTGTGTTACCTGTAAGTACAGGATAATTGTAATTATAACACCAGTTATAGTTGCTAGGGTTTATTTATGAATAACTGGTTTTTGGTTAATTTTTAATGACTGTAACTGATAACTAATTAAAGTATACATAATAAAATAATTATTTCGCACACATATGATTCTTCCTGCTAGTAGTTCTCAAATAACTTTATAAAGGACACAGCACTACTGTCATTTTAGTGTGAAAAGCAAATGACACCTGGAGAGCTTCCAAATGAGGCTTTCCCTGACATTCCTCCTTTTGAATGATCAGGTCACCATACCCACACCTCCAGGAGAAGGCAGAAAAATGATCTCTTATACTTAGGGTCCAGCACTTTGGAAGAAGGCCTCAGAAGCGGAAGTCCTTGGACTTGCTCAGGCTTCGTACAGCACTCATAAAAACCAGATCCTTCTCTTCCCCATCCTGTGTTTGGTTCATTAGCCCATTTTTAACTATATTTTTGATGCCCACTTACACTAGCCTCTACATTGGCAACTCTTTATAGATAAATACACTTGGTATTGTAACAAGTTAAAATGAGACTGAAGAGAAATATGGCAAAAAGACCTATAAAGGGGTGTTTAAGAAAAAAGTACGTAGCACCAGATGTTCTTTGGTACAGGCAGACATTGGGTAGGTCGCACCAGCCTGAGATCAAACCTGCCCATCACATCCCTTAATTGTACTTACTAACCTTTCACAAAGTAATCTCTGTTGGGCCCAATCAAAGCATTGTATGGATATCCGTAATACGCTAGTGTGTATGGATCACAAGAATAAACATAATTAGGTTGCTGAGTTACTTCGGGCGTTGCTGCAGCCCCTCCTTTTGCTGCTTTCTGGTACCGAGTGTATTGCTCCTTGTCTACCGGCTTGGCCAAGGTAACCTCCAGACACGAGCCTTCCAGTTCAACACCATTAAGGTTGTTCATGGCATGAATGGCATCTTCCCTGGTTGTAAAGTGCACAAAGGCATAATCACGTATTTTTTTCACCCGCTCTACACAGCCAGGGTTAAACTGCCCAAAGACCTTTTTAATGGTGTCCTCTGTGGTCTCAATCATTAAATTCCTCACATAGAGGATTTTAACAGTCTCCATGACATCTTCATCCACATCTATCTCTGGTTCTGCCCAGTCAACAGCAATTTGGTGTCCCCACAGCTGGATTCTTCCTGGCATGAGTTTCCTCCTGGCCATTGCTGCTGCTCGATGGCTCTCATACTCCACAAAGGCGAAGCCTCTGTTCTTCATCTTGTCTGCAGCGCTGGCGTACACGATGACATCCAGCACACCTTCTGTCACCTTGGCGATCTCTTCCAGGATCTCCTCTCTCTTCTTCATCTTGGGAATGCCTCCGATGAAGAGCCGGCAGTTATCCACACTGCAGCACACCCCCAGCAGCCTGCCGGGGCGGATCTCATAGTTGTTCAGCTCCCTGACAGCACGCTTTGCCTCATGCTTCTGTGTGTACATCACGAAGGCATACCCACGGTTCTTCCCGTCGAAGTCCATCATCAGACGCATTTCATAGATGCGGCCAACAGACTCGAACACGGGGACGAGCTCATCTTCATAGACATCACGGGGGATTTTGCCCACAAAGACCTCACAGCCACGAGGAGGGTGCAGACCCTCCCAGCCGGGAGGAGGGCCGCCATACTTGCGTTGCCCATTCTCCTGGATCATGCTATATCCGGTGCGTGCCATGAGAGCCAGCAGAGCGGCCTCATTGGGGGCACCGGCAACACCTTCAGGGACTTTCGTAGTAGCCACGTTGGAGGAATCATTGCTCATCCTTGCAGTGGAGTCCTCAGCGGTCATGGTGTCAAACTCATTCACAGCCTGATAAAGCCTGGGTAAAGGAAGGAGGAGAACACTTGTTAGAAGCTGTTAGCTACCACGGGGACCCAACCCCTCTCTTTTGTCTTCTTGTAGCTCTGCCAGTTTGTTTTTCAAACTGGGAGTAAGGCTACAGAAAAGCAGATGAATGACCCACACCAGCCTGAGCATTGGTACTGCAGGAGGAATGCTTCCCAGATGAAGGCCACAGTGAGGGAAGTGGTTGACAATCACCTGCCCATATTAACCCTGCAAGAGCTGCTGCCACAAGAGGCTGATGTTGCATGAATGGATACCACTAAACACCTCAAAACCTCAAGACCCTAGGGAGGCTTGTCTCCTCTTTGAAAGTGTAGGAAGGAGCTGACACAGGATTGGGAAAGGCACGATACCGCCATGAAGCCAGTGGTTGTCACCTCCAGAGTCCTCTCCTCCCTGTCAGTCATTCCTCATAAGTCCATCTACTCAACAGCACAAGTGCCAGATGCCATACTCCACAGTGAAAGATGGCAAATGCATGAGAAGAACCAGGCCCGGTTTCCATCTGACAGCAACCCCTCACTCCTCTAGACCTTCACAGTAACTGTCAAGTAGGAAATAACAAATGAGCTTTATCTTCAGGGGGGACCAATTCTTGTTCTCTTACTCAAAGGATGATCTGGCAAGACTCTGAGTTGCCTGCTGCTTGTGGTACAAAATCTGATGTGTTTATTTCTTCTGTTGTTGCAACAGGACTTCACATAAATGATGAGAATCACTCCCTTAAGACAGGCAATTTGTTTTAGAGCAAGCAGCCAGCACAGCCCTGCAAGCCAGCAAGAGGAAAGCACATTTCAGAAACTTCCTTCTGTCTTTGAACACAGCAGAGAACAAGAAATGCAGATGTACAGGAGGAGATGACCATGCTAATGATCACAACTTCAAGCCAGTGGACTTCCTGTCTAAGCACAGTCAAATAAGACACTTTGGGACTCTGAGAGTAGTTAATTCATTGACTTTTAAAGCTCAAAAGATCCATCAGACCATCTAATACAAGTGATAGTATATGACATGGACCATTACATTTTATTGTTATTTGCACATCAAATCCTATAACATCTGAGTACATCGTATCTTACGGAAGGACATTGGTTTTAAGGGATCAAAGAGCTGAAGATCCCACTACTTCCTTTATGGCTTGTTTGCTAATCACTCCCTCAGACAAGCAAGCATGATGTATTTCTCATGAGAATTTGTCTGGCTTTTTCTTCCAACTAGGATTGCTTGTTAAACCTTTCTCTGATAGACTAAGTCTTTCAAGGCTTTTGCCTTGTAATTAAGCAACGCTGTCTTTTTACTAAAACTTGGAGGCTGAACTGAATTCCTTCACAAGAAGTCATTTTTTTTAACCTAAAATTGTTTTTGTGGCTGTTTCAGCAGTTCTCTAGAGTTTCAGGCCTATCCACCCTTGCTATCTACAGAGATGAAGATTCATCCCTCTTTCTTCTCCCCACGACTCTGTATTGCCAAGGCCTGCTTCTCCACACCTTCTCGCTAGCAAACCATGTGGAATTTTTTTTTCCATTCTAATTCCAGATCTTTTGCAGAAGCATCACTTGCTAGGGTTATGTCCCATGTGGCAGGCATGTCTTGTGTTTCTTACTGCTAAATGCCACAGTCTCCTGTTCAGCCCTTCTTCCACTGCCTTTTTGGTAGATTGCACCTACTGAGTACTACACTGCTGGCTCCTTCTCATTGTTTTTCACAATTCCATCAACCTTTGCATCATCTACTAATTTATTTGCCATGATTTGCATTCATGGCCAGTTTGTTGATGGAACTGTCAAAAAACAGTGGCCTCTGTAGGAAACTCTGCAAACCACCATAAGAAATGTTTTGACATGCTTATTTTCCCCAAAAAAAGAACAAAGCTTCAGCCAGATTTGTTTGTTCTATGTAGTCGTATTATTCAGTACTATGCAGGTTTCTTCCTGTGCCACAAGTACTGATAGATATCCTTTGTTAGAACAATTTCACCATTTTTGGCGCACTGATCACCATGCATGTACTAGTGTACAGTAGTATGCTACTAGCGTACACTACTAACATACAGTAGATCCAAGTCCTCAGAGATATGGGTGAAAAATTTAAGCACCTAAATCTGATTTCTATGGTCTACAAAACCCCATTTAAGTCCTAGAAACCCTAGCACCTCAGATTATTTTCAGTAAGGCTCCTGAGCTGCCCAGAATTGTGCTGGTCTGTATCCAGAGATGCCTCTGCAGCAGCCAGGACAAACACCACAGAGTCTGGTTCAGCTCCTAAACGCATTTGACACTGGGAAACCAGACATCTGTGCCTCAGTCTGTGGCAGGGCCTAATCCTGCAAGGTGTGTTTGGGCCATTAGTGTTACATGTTGATGCCTTTGAGCCATTTCAATTTAAGAGCATGGAGAGCAGAGGAAGAGGCAGAGAGGATGGAGGGCAGTAGGAGCAATGCTGATGCCCAGGCAATACTTTAGAATATATAATTTCTTTGAAGTCAGGTCTTCTGTGGAAGTGCATCAGTTTTGATAGCTTCTTGCTTTAAAATGTTATTGAGAGACATGTGTATCTCAGATTCAAATGTTTCCCCTTTTTTAACATGTCACAGTCAGACACTTTAATTTCTAATTACTTGACGTAATTAAAAAAATAATAAGGCAGAGAAAAAGATGTTCATTTTTCACTTGACAATTTATTCCTAAAAATGGAACTTCACCTTTCCCTGAATGAAAACAAAGCTTGTTACTTGAACACTTTACTGTGGAATAATCATTACCTTTACGGGGGCCACCTGTAGGCAAGTGAATTACTTATTGTCCCAGGTTTGGGTAAGTTTAGAAATGAGTCATTACCATCAGTTTTAGGTCAGCTTACACAATAAAAGACTCTGAATTGTGTTATCTGCACAGCATAGTCACTGGGGCTATAGTCTAGAAACCTACAGATAAGCAAAAGGACTGTGGAGAAAGCAGAGATGGAGCAAAGCCGCCCCTGCTGGTGTCAAACTCATTCACAGCCTGATAAAGCCTGGGCAAAGGAAGGAGGAGGACGCTCTAGAAATGAGCTGGCAATTCTGTGGCCATCCAGGAACTGGCATGTTCTCCAGCACTTTGCATTGCACCAGCAGGACAATTTCTAGTATTGAAAGTTGTACTTAAGTGCTGATGGCCACCTTTGCTGCAAACACTACCATGCGCCATTTATGATAGTGAATAATTCAAAATTCTTTGTGAACCTAAAATGCATTTATCCCTCTGCAATTTACCAGGAATCAAGATTCATGATCAAATGTGTTTTGTTTGTTTTTTTGTGCAGCTCCATAGAGCTGGATATAAGTATGTACTACCTAAGACAATTATAGAGCCCGTGTAGTCCTACTTGATGTAGCTAAATACACTTTAACAACATTCATTACCACGTGACACAATCAATACCTTCACAAAGTTTAGATATCACCTTCCTTGATGAGAAAAAATGTAGGCATATCTGGCGTGAGTGCCCTCTCCTCCTGTTGCTACTGCCTTACAAAATAGGTTGCCAACACAGCCTAACCTTGTAATGTCTAAAAGTAATCACCCTCCAGAATTTCAAAAATACTTATTTCCAAAGCGTTCAACCCTACTTTGTGCATTCTTTTAGTCCATGGTGAACTGGTCATGAAAGCTTGCTACCATGTGTTGTGGGTGTGCACAAGGCAGGAACTAATACTGTGGGTTTAGTGGCTTAATAAAGCCAGATTGATTTCAATACATCCACCAAGTGTGATTAATGCTAGAAGAGTCAAAAATTTAAGCTACATTAAAATGTAGTGTCTTGTGAAATACAAATGCTTGCTTTCTAGTCTATGAGGAGGAAGGTGCACCTGATCTTGATAACAAAGACTCACAGAAGAGAGACAGCCAAAAATATTAATTGCTAATGAGAAAGGTTGTGTTCTGAGACAGCCAAGTTTTGAATGGCCCATTATCAGGACGGAAATAAGAATGGCTTCTTTTCTTCTCAGAAAATGGTGAAGTCTTGATTGTTCAATGGTACATCAAATGAATGCTAGCTCCTGCCAGCTTAGCAGGAGCCAGGCTTGTGAGCCCTAAGTTCAGCGTCTGCTCCAAGGCCTCTCCCTCATGCAGGTGAACTCTCACATGTAGATGTTTCACTAGAACCATTCACATCTCACTTCCTCTTTCTCACAAAACTCCTTCCCTGTTGCCAGTCTGGCAGGTGTAAATAATCCTTCCCTTAAACATTAATTACCTTCTTTTTAACCTTTTTTTTTCACATCACAGCTCAGAATATTAAATGGAAAACTTATTGCATTGGCAAGTGACTGACCTAAAGCATACTGTAAGTGAACTGATTACCTGAGGCAGGTCTTTTATTACACAGAAATACCACACCTTGATTAACAGCAACACAGGGCCAAACTCCGATGCCCCTTATGCTATGGCAAGGGCAGCTCAGGGCCCTGGTGAGAAAATGATGCCCACAGTCCATATAACTGGACTTGGGCTTATCCCTGGCTTGTCCAACACTGTGCAGTGCCCTGTGAAGTTAAGCATCACCTGCTCCTCTGTTGATCCTGGTGTGGCAATACAGGCTTTTACAAACACTGGGACACAGCCAGTGTCCTTGTGGCAGCAACCACGTGTCCACCCCACTCACGTGCTCTTATAAAACAGGGCTGTTTATGTTTGTGCTTAATTCTTCCCTCCAGTTTTGCATTACATAGATTTAGAGGCATTATGTGTCCTTCTGAGTGTGCCACAGCCACTGGCAGGCACATAGCATGGGGACAGATGCCAGCACCACTGCAGGCAGCAGGAGAGCTCAGGGAGACCTGCTCGTTCTGTGATAACCAAAGTTGGAGCAAGGTAGGAGGGGATGTGGACACCCATGTCCCATCTGGAGTCCCTGGACCACACAAACTCGTGCTGAGCTGACACCACAGGCTCTCACAGACACTGCACAGCTACCTGCTTGCTTCAAGAAACCACCATGGTTTTGGATTTTAAGCAACAGCTGCTGCAGAGGGGAGGTCAGCCACTGAAATTTTAACTAAATACACCCTGTTGACAGCTACTGGTTTAAATGTGACCATCCTAGGCTTTTAGCTGTAATAATAAGGGCAAATGGTAATCCTGCTGCTGACATTGAGTAGCAGTTCTGGAAGCACGGCTCTCATTGAAGCTCTTTATTTTTAAAAGCTGACTATTTTCTCATGGCAACTTTGGATACATAAAATGTATGTAACAACAACAGCTTACTAAGAACAACTGCATAACTTCATCACAAACATCACATAGCCACAGCAATGCTCTTGCTGAAACCCCAGTTTGCCTGTTTACAGATTTAACGGCTGAACAGGAAAATGCAGGGGCCTCCTTAATTCGAAATATGGTAATGTCTTGAGCATTGCTTCAAGTGCAGTGTGTGAGTTACCCCCTTTTATAAAGATAACTACAGTACCATTATACATCAGTTTTCTTGGCAAGACTGTCTCTCCTTTCCTACTCTTTATTTGCATAAATGACCTGAGCAAAGCTGGTGATATTTGGGCTGTTACTAAAGCTGAGCCTGCAAGCCCTCACTGCTATCCCAAGTGCTTCACCTTTTTTGCAGTCAGCCTAGGAGACATCCTGCTGGAGGCAGCATCCATGCTGCTACTCCATGCACAAGCTCCTCTCTATGCACAGTGAGGACAGAGGCCAGGTAAGCAGCAGGTGCCATGAAAAAAGGGGCCAATCTTTGGTGAAAAATCCTTGTAAAGACTTTGCCTGACTTCAAATCAATTTGTATTTCAAGTATCAAAGGCTAGTCCTCAGTGTAGTTTTTCAACAGGAGCTGGATCACAGCTTGGTTTGCTGCTTGCTGTCAGTAATGAAACGCAAACAACTCAAGTTGAAACTTGTGATGGGTCAGTGCAAGGGACTGCAGCATTTTCAGCACAGCTTTTTGGCTAGGAACCTTTTCTGAAAGTCCCGCATACAGGAAAGGGGAGGTTACTAGCAATCACAGAATTACACAGAATGACAGTATGGTTTGGGTTGGAAGGAACCTCCGGAGATCATCCAGTCCAACCCCCTGCCAAGGCGGGGCCACCTAGAGCAGGTCACAAAGGAACATGTCCAGGGGGGTTTTGACTGTCTCCAGAGAAGGAGACTCCATGACCGTCATGGGCAGCTGGTTCTAGTGCTCTGTATTTTAGTTTATGGCCATTGCTCCTTGTCCTGTTGTTGGGCACCCCTGAAAAGAGTCTGGCACCATCCTCTTGGCACCCACCTTTGAGGTATTTATAGGCATTAGTGAGACCCCCTCTCATTCTTCTTTAGACTAAACATGTTTAGCTCCAGATGGATGATGTCTTCATGCTTTTAATAAATGAAGAAATACCTGGGGCCAACAGGCTATGATAATGTCTGCAATGTGTCAGACACATGGCTTTACCTGAAGCTGAACTGGGTGAAGAAGTTGCCCCATGCTGGGTTAAAAGCTTTGAAAAGGTGTATTTTCTTAATTTAGATCTTTTTTGGCAAAACTCTGGAGAAAGCAGTGAACTGCGAAGCAGATCTGAAGGGACAGGAACATTGGCTTGGTGAATAGCTTGGGAGGGTAATCTCATTGACCAGATCAGCACTAGCTGTTGACAACAACATGTCTGTCTGCTGTGCAAGCTATCTTGATGTCAGCATCACTAAAGCACTGCATATTATCTTCATCATGTGTGTGCCTGCATTAAGGCAATTGAACTTGTCCATCCCCAGCTAGGGAGTCACCTGGGAGAAAACTTTTGGCTCAGGTGCTGCATGGGACTTGGGGACATGCACTTGCAGCAGAACTTGCTGCACCACATCATTTTCCCTGTATGTTCAGGCATGAACATGTACAGAAGTGGCTCTCTGCCCACTAGAAATACTGTATTTAAATGTAGAGAGAAGCAGTGTAAAGTACCTAAGGGGTAGGATAAGACTGGGCTACCAAATCCCCAGACTAGCTGCTGAAATTCCCACTTCTGCTAATGGTGACACTTGGCATCCTAACCTAAGGCCTATCATCAGGGGTCTGGGCACTGATTTCAGTGGAAGATTTCATATTTCAAGCTTAACTTCAATTTTATTCTGGTCAGTTAGCCATGTTCCCCTTCTATGGGGCAAGTTAATGGTCTGGGCCTGAAAAGCAGTCTTGTGGGTGGAGCTACTGCAGAAGAGATCCATTTATGTTTCTCAGTTTCTTAAATTCATTCTAGAGTGGCCTAAGCATGTAAAAAATGGTTGTTTCCATTTAAAACACTGAAAATTGTTGGCTCCATCTTCTGATTGTGTTCTCCTCAAAGAAGAAACATAAAGAAACAAAATTAAGGGTGGTGTTTCCAACAATACTCAATATCTAGCATTACTTCCCCTGATGTCAGTTATAAGACTCTAATGACTTATATAGAGATACAGTTAAGACAGTGATGAGCACTACTGAAAATCCTGCCTTAAAAACCTTTCAGGGCTGGTTAATTCCTCCAAGCACCAATCAAAAGCAATGTATTTCACTTAAAAAACTGTAACAAAATTACTATATTACTTCTTGCTCCTTTTTAGGAGGAAAACTCCTGAAATTAGTCTGTAAATTAACATTATGAAATTTTCCAGGTTAAAATTTGAATGCTAATGACATAATTGAACTCCAAATTTGTACAGTCAACAGCTGGCTACAATTTCAGATGAGGATTTGAAGGTTAGATTTCTTATTTTCATCACTATCCTTAAGAACAATAACAACCACAGGTCAAATTCTCTTAGCCATATCATACCACTTCCCTTAGACATAATAATCTTACCTCACAGCAATTTTATATACAATTTAAGAATGAAGCTGAAATTATGATTCCTCTACAAAATAAAGCCACCTTATACTGTGCAAACTTCCTGCCTATTCTATTATCAACCCTCTCTGCACCCTTCTAAGGCATATTTAATTTTGACTGTGATTCTGCAAAGGCTGTAAAAAGTTCCACTTGCATTATTAGTTAGAGCTATTAGTGCCCAGCAGTGAACATTCCCAGGATGGAGGTCCCTCAACGATCTAGCCTTCTGGCCTGGAAACTGCAAAAGTAGTATTCAATGAGATATCAATGGTAGTATCTCAAATAATAGAGTGAGAAGACTCTCCTGAGTGCAGCACTTTACTTCTTGCCATTGTTTTTTGATGATCACAAGTGAAAGTTCTGTTCACGCATACATGGTTTTCCCATGGCGAGAATGAAGCAATGCTGATGAAAAGTTATTGATGTGCCAAAGCATCACTGCTACCTACAGCATCCTACCAACATAGTTGATATTTTCCCTACTTCAGCAATGCGAATTCTGTCAATGCAATGTCTGTTTCTTGAGTGTTTTTATGCTACTGCAGTGCCAAACCAGCCATCTCAGCTTAAACCACTTCTGAAGGAAGTTTGGGTAAGCAAAACCCCGTCTCCTACCTTACTTTATAGCGCACTTTGTTGCAAGTCATTCAGAACTTTGTCCCAACAAGTTGTGTAACCTGTGTGTAGTACTGTTTGCCCCAGTTCTATCTTTTACCCAGTCCGACTCAAAATATATTGTATAACCCTCAGATATTTCAATAGGACCAGTTGCTGGCTCAGTTTGAAGTTATTATCCTGCAAGATATTGAAGCCACATGTTACAGAAAGATGAGAAGATGAGAGATGGATTGTGCAATTGCTCTTACCAGCTTTCCAAATCAGGAAACAACACAATTTTTCCTTTCTCCCCAAATCCCCCTATTTCAATCCAGTCAACAAAGTCTATTATTACCATGGTCAGGCAGGAAAATGTGTGACACAAACAAAGTGCAATGTAGTCACTTGGTATGTAACAAGTCCTTCCTATTCTGGATGAGCTGTACTTGATGGTATAGTTTTGCAGCATATGTTTATCACAAATGCAGTTAAACAATGTCCACTGCAGAAGGGCTGATACAGATAAGTGTGCCTTCCTCATTAACTGTCTGCTTTTACAAGCATTTTCACCAAGAAAGGAAGAAGTGTTTCGTTCAATATGGACTAGGAGCTTGCACCTTTTGCCATAAGACGGACAGGAAAAACAATATTCTGCAACTGAAAAACAAACCCACAGCTAGACTCATCTGTTAATTATTACACAAGAAAGATAAGACATTCACCTATTTCCCTTCTTGCCTCTCTGTGAAGAAAAATCTTATATATGAACACAGTGTTTTAATTTAATCATCAAAAATGTTTAGTGAACACTTTGCTGAACTCTGTGGAGTAGCAATATGCATGTATGTGCTTGTGATTTTTTCTTTGTGATTGTAATGCAGAACACTATCTGTCTGTCTGTCTATGTAAACATTACAGTAACATGTTCCTCTCTAGAGTGCAACCAAGGGTACCTTTAAAAAAGTTCATAAACTGCAGTTCCCTTTTCAGCCTTTCTGATCTAACTTTCTCAGCTAACTCTTCTGGAGATCCCAAAGAGAAGTGTAATGCATCCTGTCTGTTCATACAAAGTCTACTCAGTCAATTTTATAGCTGTAAAAATAGCTTCATATTTTCAGTTCACGCTACTCTTATGCACTATTTTTATTACAAGTCTCGGTTTTGTGTCCCCCCTGTGAACACAACAACTACATGGGGCCCAACCCGCAACCCTGCTTTCAGCAGGAGTCAGAGATCTCAGGGAAACCTGAAAGTGGCCCCACATGTTCCCCCCCCCTCAGGTCACAGAAATGAAAATCAGCATAAGGCAAACCACAGCTGGGATGTGAATGTTTGCTGCTGAAAGCGCATTAAACTCAAAGCGTTTGGCTTAGTCAGTGGCTAGGTGGTTGGGTTTTTTCCCCTCTGTGCACTGACATTTGACCCCTTTTATAATATGCACCTTGCACCACTGAAACCCAGTTAGTTATTTATTAAACTCAGGTGCCAATGGCTGACTTGTACATGTCACGCTTTTAACTGCCTGGCCTTGCCTGTGCAAGGAGGAGAGGGGGGTGAAAGGCAGTCATCTTTGCTGTGAAATTCTGTCGTATCGGCAGAAAGGAGCTGCAAGGTGCAGCAATTTGTACCTGACCTTTGATCTAAGAAGTTTGTACAAACCTTTGAACCTCAGATTGAAATTGAGAAACAAGGTTTACAAGTACAAGGAGGAGATTTCCAGTACTTGCTGCCTGTGTCCGGGGTTAATGTTGTAAATTGAAAAGAAAAAAAAATTAACCAAGGCAGGAACTGTCTCAGGAGGCACCATTCCTGTGCTGGGTCAATTCAAGACGATTTAAATCTACTGTAATTACAGCTCAGTTGGAAATACCTAGGGTTTAGAAATGAAATTTCTCTGTGCTTCAGAAAAGGAGTGGGATTTGAGACAGATGTCATTTGAAATTCACTTTTTGTTGACCTTAACTGCGGTATTTTTTTCCTAAATGAAAAGCTGATGAAAGAAGACAAGCAACATTTGATTCAATATAATTTCTTCAGCAAAGAATGGAGCTGAAATGCAGAACCGAATAGAGATGATTAAAAAGAGTAGCAAAATGGCTCCTCCTTTGTTAACTTTAGTTTTATCCTACACATTATCTAATCTCAGTTATACAGTGTGGAGCTATATGAGAAACCCATGGAAAAATAATCAAGCCAACAACATTACAACAAGCTCCGGATAGGCAGTCATATGGCCTTGTCTTGATGAGCAGAAAGGACATGTTTTGAAGTTCTGTCAGATTAACCGTCTTAATGTAATTAAAAACCTCTCTTGACTCTTTCAGACACTGGCAAGGTCTTTGCTTCAACATGATCAGCTAACACCAACACGCGCCACTGTGGACTGTTGAGTGTGAAGGCCTTCAGAGATCAGCTGCAATAATATGATTGAAAAAGATGCCCTTTCTGCAACCCAGCCTGTCAGGCCATGGAGAGTAGCAAGGAATGGCAGCAGTGTTTTGCTGCGACATCCCTCACATGCTTTGAGCAATGGCTGTCATTCATGTCAAGCTTGGGTGTATAAATGGTGAAGGAGCACTTTACACACACATGCTGATGCATGGTGTCAATCCCACCTAGCTCAGGACAGGACACAACTATCACAAGTGCTGTGTATGCTCCACGTGTGAATGGACAATTTCATCATTGATTTTAATCATAGAATCACACAGAATCACAGAATTGTTGGGGTTGGAAGGGACCCCTGGAGCTCATCTTGTCCAACAATTGACCCTTACTCACAACAGCTACATTTCCTTTTTTTTAAAAAAAAAGGTTTTAGATTCAACTGATTTTGGCCAGGTTGAAGTTCAGACTTCGCTATTATTATCAGCACTGGCCCCAGTGAAGCAATAAATGAATAAATAAAAAAGGGTGAACAGATTAATGTCATGTGTCCTATGTCATATACAAGCCTTAAATGTTTCACAAGCTGCTTAAGTAGAATATGAACAGAAAAATATCAGAACTTGATTTTCTTAAAATGCTATTAAATTTGCTGTATGCAGATGAGTTATATAGATTCATTTGTATTAATAATACTTGCATATTTACGCTGCTCGCTCAACCTTTCTAGTCACTTTCAGTCTGTACTTAAAGCTGATAGCCCACTTGTAAAGCATGATTTTTATGTTAATTTCTTGAAAAAGCAGAACAAAATATGAGGCAGCACAAACAGATGATGGCAGAGACAGACCAATTGAAAACATAATGTCAGACAATTGCAAATGGCTGCCTTTCACTTCATTAACTTAACACAGTAGAAAAAGTATCTCAGAGACACCAGTTTATTTGTTTTCTTCTGTCTAAAATATCAGTGGCTTAGTTTTCACTGTTCTAACATTCACTTTGCTATTTGCTACGCAAAGTCTTTCAGATATTCACAAGTTGAGCTCATAGTTCAAGCTTAAGAGCAATTGCTTCCTTCTCAAACGACTCTTTAGGACCCTCTAAAGAATGACAAAACCTGAACTCAGAACCTTGACAATGACATTCTTTTGGTCTCAAATCCCTGATAAATGAAAATCAGATAAAAAGCCCTAAAGAGCAAACAAGATTTCTCTTACCTCTCCGGTCCCACGATCGAAGTGCAACAGGTTAAGAGGACTTGCGCCTTTACCTGAGCAACCTTTCTTCCTAATGGCAAGAGCCGTGTAACCCAGTTATACAGTTTGTGCATCTCTTTATTGGCCAGCGATCGTTAGCCATTTAAATTCCTTGGGAGTCATTTGTTAAGGGCTCTTAGGCTGAGGCTAAGTGGGTGGGACGGGAGGGAGAGGGGATGTTAGCACTGCCAGACGCAGAGAGCTCTCCAGAGCGGTTTGAAGATTAATAGAAAACTGCAAGGAAGGGATCTTTGGAGGAGGGCTGGGTCCAACCTTCAGAGAAGCATAGGGAAGAGAAACCATGACATTTTTGCAGGAGGAGGAATCTGAAGAAGACGATGTCACTCAAAATTCAAAGCTTGGAAAAAAGGGAGTGAAACATGTACAAACAACTCCTTCCTAGCACAAGGCGTTGTGCAAATAGCTTGAGTTACTCACAGCAGATAAGATAAGGGCATACTGTGCTTGACGGCATGAGGTTTTTCAGGGATTTATTTTTTTTTTCTTTATATGTGCCTGGATAAATTATTTCAGGTTGCGCTGAATCAATTTACCTTTGGTTGTAAGAAAAAAAAGGTCTGCAGCTTTTGCAGTTAGAGGTAGGTTTACCAATCTCAGCAGTGACGGGACGGTAGGAATAACTCAGCCTGTGCCGTGTACCTGGTGCGCATGGTTCCAGCAGCACAAATGGAAACTCAAACGTGTTTGCTTGAAAGGAAAAAAAGAGCCTGGTGCAGAAGTAAAAGCGCAGGGGTGGTAAAACATGATTCATGACAGCAGAAATGGTCTGTACATAACAACGGAGCATTAGGCCCCGGGAGCACTTAGGCAAAGCAAACAACACACCTTCTCGAGCAGCCAAGAGGGGGAACTACACTGAAACACTCTTTGGATGATGGATTTGCCTGACTGGCGAGCAATGTGCAGAACCAGCCGGAGGAGAAGAGGGAGCAGGGCATGCCCTGGGAGACGGCTCACTTCTGGGAAAGGAGAAGGTGAAAAGCAAACATCGTATTGCAGAAGCAAAACAACTACAGCTTCTAGTCCCTTCCTAGTTGTTTTGGGGTTTGTCTTTGTTTTTTTTCCTGTTTGTTTGTTTCTTTTTTTTCACTGGCAGTAAAACTTCCTAGCTTCTTTCTCATTTTCCCAAAAAGTAAATTTTGGTCCAAATCTCTGGCCAAGCAGCACACAGGCAGTGACCTCAGGGTACCCCTGTGTAGAAGGAGAAGTGTCTTAACCTTTCAATGACAAACCATGCATGGGGGCGGATTCTGTGGAGGAAACAATGTCGGTTTGTATCAGATGGTCCTACATAATAATTTGCTCTTGCCCACTGTGTGATTTAATCTGGGCATATAAAACTTAAAGATGTCCCTGTACTGCAGAGTCAGAGGCTGGACAATAGAGAAGAGTGGTAAGAGAATCGAAGGGTGTAGAGATAAGAGCTCTAAAACTAGAAGACTCCAAGTGAGAGAAAGAAATGTGGAAGATGGCAAAGACTGGCAAAATAAGCATCTTTGTGCTGGTTTCTGAGAACGAACAGGAAGGATACCTGTTCTACTTGTACTGCAAACCCAAAGGGTGACTGCAACCACTCTGTTCTGGCTTTTTATACTTGTTTATCCACAGTACTGTGGCCACAATGTGTTAGGCACTGTACAAACACACCTGCAGCCCAGATCCTGGTCCCAGAATGCCTGCAGCCCAAGTCTACTGTGCAAGCCTTTCATCTTTGGAACTCCTCTCTGCGAATGTTAATTCATTAGCTACAAGAGCTGCAGCTCTCTTGTTACCTGCAGAGAAACAGGTAACTGCTGTGCAAGAAGGGAAACTCCATCATGAAAATCTAGTGGTTTGCCCAGGACTATGGAAGGAACCAGTCTCAAATCTGTGGATAAAATCTAAGAGGTTCTGCCAAAGTCAGATCTATGCCTCAATCCCACCGATCTATGTATAGGGAAGTGAGTATAAAATATTTCACTAGTATAAGCTCACAAAATTCCCATCCACCAGCTTAACTGATTTTTTAAAGTCAGCATCCTTCTCTTTAATTTTTTCTGTTGGAAAGCATATTAAACTTTTAACAATAAGCATTGTTAAGTGAATCCTATGAGCTACAATTGTGCATTTGCTTGAATACACAGGGAAGACTATTCTGGTGTAAGTGGAATGAAAAAGCGCCAATGCTAGTGAGCACACAGGCTCATTTGTAGGGAGGCTGTTCAAACCCTTGACCTTCATTTTATACTTTCACTTTCAGTTCCAGCTTGTAATTAGTTTCCAAGTTACGCTCCCATTCCAGTGCAAAGCAATGAACATCAGCAGCTGAGGCTTCTGCAGCGAATTCTGAGGTGTTAGTATAGCCAATATGAGAATTTGAGAAAATAGTATTTTTCCTGCAGGCTGTGGGTTTATAGGGAACTTCAGAAAATTGGGCAGAATCTGCAAGTGTGTCCCCTAGCTTTCCCTGGCTTTGGACACCTACTTCCCTTAGGCTTCAAACACACCATGTTTGTGACAATTGCATGACATTTTATATGCCTCTTTATGATGAATGGCATCCTTAGAGGAGTACATCTAAGGCAGAGTGGAAAAGTGTTAAGGGCAGAGCCATCTAAGCAGCAAGGAGGATGGATTCTGTACACACGTGTGCTTCTCTCCTAATACAGCATCCACTGCTCTGGTGTAAGGATATAAACACATGTTTTCTCCTAATATACGGCTTCACTACAATGATAACGAAGTGTCACCCTCTGTTACAATAATTGCATAAATATTTAGTTGGCTCCTATTTTTGAAGATTGACAGCTAAGCAGAGGCCAAATCCTAAGAGTTGTGAAAGAGAACAGTGGAGAGAAGAGCCCATCCAGACCAGTCCATGCCTGTGTTTCCCACAGACCTTCCATTTCCTTTTATTTTTCCTATAGTGGGATTACACGTGAAAGGTTTTTCCTAAATAATCATTCTACTGAATACAGTGATAGAAAAGACTGGAAATTTGAGGGGAAATAGTGAGAAACACTGAAATGCCTGTCAGATGGGAGCCTTCTCCCTGACTCAGAAAGGAGATGGTGAGCTTCCCCTTGGCTGTGCTTCTTCTAGAAGCAGACATACAATCTGACCTCTGCTGATCAGGCACACTGGGCTTCTTGACGTGATCGCATGCAGTAACAAAGCATTGGATCTGCTTTCTGAGACTTTTAGAAAGATCCCAAATGCTTTGGGAGATCTAAAGGCTGACCACAGGTTCAGCATTTTATTGGGGTAGTGTCATCTGGATAAGAGTGTGGATTTTTGATGGTCATGGTAAGAAATGGGCTTTCAGGATATATGTCAGGGTGGCAGCTGAGCATCGCAGGACAGCTCAGGCACATAAGCAAGAAAAAGGAGAAGGGAAAGTAAGAAGTTAGTAGTGGGTTGGCTTTTATAGTTATTTTTGGTCTGCAAAAACTACTGAGAGACTGGAGTAGAACGAGAAGGGAATGTGCAAAGTAAAATTTCTCGCTGAAAGGACGCATGAATTTAAGAGTGACCTGCAAGGTCTCCAACCTCAGCCTCAGAAAGCCTTCATGGTTTATCAGTATATTCACACGCAAGCCCATCGTCAGCCAAAATACAGCCACAAAAATAGGATCACATATTGTAACAGGGAGCCCTTTCTTTCTTTTATTTCTTTCCCTTCTCTTTTTAACAAAACCACTTTGTGTTCTGTGGAACAGGTTCCCACATGTTTGTAGAACCATTTTATTGCCTATTTGAATGTTTTAAGGGACAACACACTTTATTTAAATAAATAACATGTTATTTTATACCTGTTATTACATAATGTGAGTTAATACAGCACAGTTTGTCATTTCCTGACTTTCTTAAGATACTGCAGACCAAAACCTGGGGACATCATTCAGAGAACACACAGTCAGTAACAGGTACCATAACACTTCTGGATTTTTTTTAGTGGATAGCATACAACAAACACATATAATTGTATGTCTCAAAATAGCTTTACTGTATCATCTCAAGAGATTTTCAGAGGTATTCAGGTAGACACTTGGAGACAACTGCTTTCAAGTACTCTCACACCGAAGCCCTTTCAATGCATAACCTACGTCAGTGCTCTGACCTTTCTTTATCTTGCCACATCAGAGAGGATTCTCAGTAAACACCTTTGCAAAAGTGGATTCCCCTTCTGCTTTGCCAGCCCCAGGCACATCCTCCATCCCAGCATGGAGAGAACAAATTCACAGCCAAATTCACAGTGGAATGTCACTAGGGGGAAATTCGGCCAAGGACACCTTGGGCTTTCCCCTTCTGTTTTTTAAACTTAGGCTTCTCTGGTTCATGAGCAGTGAGAGTTGCCCTGATAACCTGAGCAGTCACTACAGAAAGATTTTGTTTTATTTGCATCAAACACTTGAATTATCATTCTTCAATAAAAATCAGCACAGAGGATCACCCTGGTGAGTAGGCTTAGTTTTCCCATGTGCAGTTTTGTGCTTTCGTTAAAACCTGAAAGTAGGTTCTCGGTTCCAAAATGTAAGAAAAGAGATTCTGAATAACCCCATGGAGTGCCATAGATTTTAATTAGCACATAAAAAAAGAAGGAAAGCAGCAAAATCCAAAGATTTTTTTATATAGCCACAGCCATTACATTTCTGTGGCATGCTTGCTTTCCATCAAAATAAATACAGGGTGGGTTCTGGACAGACATCATTCCACAAGGGAGGTTAATACGATAACTGGTCTTCAGTCCCTGGGCAACTAAAACACTCTAAAGGAAAAAGGTCTGGCCCTCACTAGCCTGATGTGGCTGCTCAAGACCGGCGTTTCACACCACAGTCTCACAGACGCGTTAAACTGGTGCTGCCAACATCAGGTCCTGCTCTATCCTTTCCACAGCCATCTGTTGTGCTGCCACGAGCATTTGTGCAGCTGCACCATGCACACACATGCCACTTGAACACCTGCATGGGCAGAAGAGAAGAAGACGGAACTGGTCCTTCTGCCAGCATTGCTGCCTTAAAGCATTTGTCAAATCAGCAGCATTGAGCTAATCCATGGGAAAGCAGGGAAAGATTTCCTTTGAAGCCTACTGAATCTAGTGCCACAGCACAGCTCCTGCTCTAGACAAGCCGATGAGATTTCACAATGGTGGGTAAGAGCCTTTCTGTAACACCAAGAAGCTTACTGAACCATCCAGAGAGATCAGAGGGTGCAATACCAAATTATTACTCTACAAGTTTATATAAGTTTTGCAGCCAATGAATTTTAGTACTGTACTTACAAGAGGCTGAAGGTACTGGAAGAATCAAGGAGGCAGGTGCAGCCTGTAGTGTGATCTCCATGGGTCACTGAAAGGCACCTGATGGCCACCTGCTGTGGCTAACAGGGGTATCCAGCCAACACAATCCAAGCATGTGCCGGCCAATTTGGTAATTAAAAGGTTCCCAGCAAATAATATGATCACTTGTTCCTTCTAGGGCCTTTTTGCAAAGAAAAGCATCAGAGGGTTTTGTGATACATGTTCACAAGTGGGAAGATAAAGATCTTCATACTTATATTTACAGGAGGCTTCCAGAATCAAGGCATGAAAATGTGCATGGTTAGCACACATAATCCTCATTTCCTCTGTCTTCCAGAAGTTGCTCTGCCCTTTCACAGGTCGCAGTAGAATATGAGAATATTAAGTAAACAGCTATTCCTCCAGCCAGCAGGCATCATCTCTGCTTAGGGCATAAGCTTTTCTATTATAGTCCTTAATGTCTTACTGAAAATAAGATAGTAAGCATCACTTGGAAATTGTTTGTAAAAAGAAGTTACAGAATAGGGGAACTGACTGCTTCCTTCAGGAAGACAAATTTATTCTTCTGTCTCCCAGTAACATGAAGGAAAAATTTAGACTAGAGGAGTCTGAATGAGCCGCAGAGGACTTTACTGTATCCATTAACTCAGATGTCTCTTACATTGCGTTTTATTACACATTCACAGCTTCCATGTCTCAGAACCCTGATTTATTGTCAGCATTAGAAAAGCAGTATTTGATGGTGTTGGCAGAGTCTGAACTGCCATGCACAGAGAAGGCATCATTACCAAAGAAGTCTGTGTTGAGCAGACCAATCTTTATACCATCCTGTGCTGCCAGATTACCTGGGACAGGACTTCACATGGTAAAAAGCTGCTGTGTCTGAGTCACCTGTTGGTCGTGTGCGGTGCCATGGATCAGGAACAGGGTCACACCTCTTGGCCCATTGCCCTGCCTTGCATGGTGCACTTTGTCCTCATGCTCAGCGTGGATTTGCCCATGCTATCACATGCTCTCGCCTTACCTAACCTCACCCAGCGCCCCACTCCCCCTCCATCCACAGTGTTTGCATACTGTCTGCTCCTTTTTGCTGCTGACCTCTCTACCAGCAGGCAGGATTTGGGCTGCAAACCTGCCTTCAGCTGAGCTTTCATCTCAGCAGCCAGCACAGCACCACCAGACATTATCTACAGCACAGGCAAGCCCTAGAGCTATGTCTATACTGAGCCGCTTGCACTGCGCAGAAACGCAAGTGTAACACAAGTGGTTCTGGGTATGAATTTTGCAACTCTGGGGTAAAACCACCCACTGTAACCAAACACAAACAGTAAGAGAGCACTTCCACTTGGACCAGAGCCCTCTGCTGGTGTGGGGCTCTTGGGCGTCATCCCCCTGACTGCCAGAGCTCCCCCCAGATCACCCCAAGGGGTAGAGCTAGCCTAGAGAAACTTGAAGTTGCTCAAGGGCTGTGTTAATGGTCAGCTCTCAATAATCACAGGAAGGTGATTTTTTTACAGGACTACACATCTGCTGTAAGACACTTCTCTCTCAAAGAAAGACCTCAGAGCGCTGTTGACATAACTTACCTGTACAGATATTTCACATGATAAACCAGACAAAGTGTCTGTGATACCAATAACAGCTGAAACATTTAGGAATGAGGGGAATGGTCTGAATAGCTGTAATACTAAATCCTTCAGTTAAATTGCTCTTTCCCTTACTTGGTTAAAAAAATGTTTCTACAGTGACCCAGGATCTGCTGCTCTTGAGCCACTAAAAGCACGAGTGATGATTTATCTCATTCAGAATGAACCTAAGCCCCACACTTCCTGTTTCTAGAAGAAAGTTTGTATTTTCAAGAGGACATTTCCAAACTGACAGTAACCAAACCCTTAAGTTCAAACTCAGAAGCTGCATGAAAAGGGTCTGAGACGGGATGATCCTTCTACTTTGGCTAATGGAGGAGTGGGAAACAGAGGATGAGCTCTTCTGAGCAGTGTCCACGCTCTCAGCTCCGCCTTATTTATCTCTCATGTTTCTTCTCTTCTGCAGGGTGGATGCATGTAGACCCTGGGACTGCCCAGGGTAGGCACTGTGGGCAAGTCCACCTTGCTTTGAGGGGAAGGAGAAGACTTTGGTAAAAGATGTCTGCTGCGCTGCCTCTGGGAGCAGGGAAGAGACCCCGTCATGGTTTATTTGTTAGCAGAGATGTAACTGACGTGAACC
Organism: Psittacus erithacus; assembly: GCA_009867235.2. Classification (NCBI taxonomy): domain Eukaryota; kingdom Metazoa; phylum Chordata; class Aves; order Psittaciformes; family Psittacidae; genus Psittacus; species Psittacus erithacus. The sequence goes on along the minus strand of WYDI02026753.1, from coordinate 51,704 downwards.
ACTGTCCTCAGGTGTTGGGTGTAAATAATGCTCACCATGCACCTGAGACCTTAGCTGTTTGCAAGGAGGCATCTGTAATTAAACAGGAAATTGCAGCTTGTCAGGGGGTTAACCAGGTGGCAAATGACCACAACCCTGCACAGATACTCCCTTCTTTAAAATCCAAAACCAAACCTAAACAGTTAAAATCTTCACAGGAGCTTTAAAAGGTCAATGGCTTTGCCCTTCTCAAAAACCATGCAAGGTAAACTCCTGAAAAAAGCACATTTAATTGGTGGGAATACATACAGGTTGTACTTAAAGGTAAGCACTTTATCAAATATCCAGAGAAAAACCTTCTCCAGTCTCAGTGCACTTAAAATGGTTGAAATCTGTCATTTGTAGGGTTTTGTGCCATCTTCAGAGCACCACTGGAGGTAAGCAGAAACCTGTGTTTAAGGAGGTTTCCCTTCCTGCTGCATTGCTGGAGATTATTCCTAAAGAAAAAGGAAAACATTTTTGTGCAGCTTGTCCCAGTCCTGCCCCATTTGATTCACTAGTACACGATCTAGCACAGAATCTCTGAATATAAAAATATAATATACTGCTGTCTGGTACACAGATTAATGTGGCAACAACCAGGTTGTCACCTGTCCTTCACCTGTCCTTATACCTGCACATCTTGAGGTTTGATTTTCTATCTGTAGAAGGAATTATTTGTTTATATTTAGGGGTGAGTGTGAAGAGATGGTTGAAATTTTATTGTGTATGAGTTTATCTGAATGAAGCCAACTCACTCTTGGTGCCACATCATCATATTTGACATCAGCAGTGTTACATCAGGGGTTTAATTTGACTTTCTGTATGTTTCATGGCATGAAACTGATGGTACCTATGAGACAGTGTGCCCCAGGAAAGACAAATAAAGCCATCAGGTGGTGATGTTCCCTTGGTTTTGCTCCTTGGCTTTGTAAACGAAGCAAAATCTTTCTCCGAAGATATGCCACAAGACCGATGAAGAGTAGCAAGGTTATACTGAGACTTTGGACTGCTTTTCTGTGGTAACTTCAATTCTCTTGGGAAAAATTATTGTTAAAAATGAAACCAAAGTGGATTAAAATTGCCTTGCATGTATTTTGCTAAATACACTGATGATGCCAAGAGAAAAAAAAAAGTAGTTCCTTTTGCAGTCACTAAGCTATGTCATTTCAGAGAGGAAAAAATGTAGTATTTTGAGTTTGTGCGTTCACTCCGCAAAAGACCATTTTATACATGTAAAAGGTTGCTTTTGGTCTGTTATTGATCAGCTTAGAAGATTAAACACAATGTTAAAGAGCAATTGCAAAGTACAGCTTGCTATTTGCTGGGCACACTGTGTACATCTGCAGTGCAGGAAGATTCTTGCAACCTGGAAGAACCAGAGGCTCCGCTCCAGTGACTGCTCATTTCTAACAGAGGTACTCACTTATACTCAGATCACAGTCAGCTTCACAAAAGAAACAAACTTCCCATCTAAAGCATATGACAGTCTCTTGCATCTAGTGACTAGGAAGACAGATTTCTGTGAAACAAGGATTTTCCATAAATACCTCCTCTGTGAACCCTTACAATGTGTTTTAGGGCATTTACTATTGCCCAGGAGGCTGAAACAGGTGCCCCACTGACCAGGCTCCCTCCGACACAGCCTGCATCCCTTCCAAATAGCATAGGAAATACAACCACGACCGTAATGCTGCTGCAGGTGATGGTTACTAACCTACCGGTTGCTCCTCAGCTGGCCAGCAGCAGTAGGCTTGTGCCCCACTAAGCCGTTGTGTGCCTGGTACCACTGTTGCTGTGGCATCCCCAGCACCAGTCATCCGCTGCTTCGAGACCTCAGCCTGGCATTTCGTAGATCACAGAGAAACAGCAGGACAGACCTTGTGGTTTCAGACGCTCTTCTACTGAAACTATCAAGGGGAACCTAAATCATTACAACCCCTAATGCAACCAGAGCTGATTAAAGGGCACCTTACAAAAGGTTCCTCCCTGGGTACACTGTGATCATGCTTTGCCAAGAGCAACCAGCTTCTCTCCTACTTCTGCTGGCCAAAGGTCAGCGCTTCGAAGTGAACAAAGTCCAGCAGCAGCTCACAGTTAAAATGGGTAAAGCCACTCCAGCTTGCTTACCACTGGTGCTCCAGAACTAAATCTGCTGTGGCACAAAAAGCTCCCACTGTAAAATTTGAAAGGGGAGGGAGTGCATTTCAGCACAGAAGACAAACGGCATTTGCCGCTGTAACTGTGCAAACAGGCAGTGAATAGACTCATTGTCTTTGCCTAGGAGTTCATTTCCCTGTTTGCACATCCTAGCACTTGTACGCTCTTCCTGGTTCTGCTGAATGTGTGGTGTCCCCAGCCTGGTTTCCAAAAAATGGCCTCTCACCCCACCTCAGGCGTACAGACTGAAGCAGCATCCTTGTTCTCTCCATTCACCACTTGTGGACCTGCTGCCCAGATGCAGCACGCAGATGGAAGGATGTCCCAGAGCTTACACAGATTTAGGGAAGCCAGGGCTAACTCAGAGAGATTGAATTTGTACGTGACTGAGGCAGAGCAGCTAGGGCCCAGCTTTTCCCTGCCCTAAGAAGCAGTGCCAGCAGAGCTGTACAGCCTGCGGGTGAGGCCACCCGTGCCCCCAGCAGCCTCCCCACCTGCAGGAAGGGGATACAGAGAGGAGCAAGGGAGGAATGCAAAGGGTGGGAGGAGCTGGGGGCACAGGATGGAGCTGGAATTGCCCTGCATTCCTATGGTGATACTGTAGAAAACCAGACTTAATAAGTTCTGCTATTCATAGATCAGCTGGTTATAATGATGTTAAATCCTCCAGTCCTTGTCTGTCAAATTCACACTGAGATAAGTAGGAACTAAGCATGCTCAAGAGCCTTTGAAGCCTGTGTAAGTGCCTAGATACTGTCCTGGGGAGGTCTGACTTTAAATACCCATGTCTTAAACCAACAACATATTAAAAAGCAGTTCTGTCTTCCAGACATAAACTTCAATCATTAGATTGCCCAACTCACAGAAACATTATCAGAATTACGCAAAAAGCATAGTTACTTTCTAATCCTGAGTAAAAATCAAGTTTCTGAAACTATGCTACGGTTCCATTAAACATATGACATTTTTTAATTAACCTAGACCCTAAACCAGTCCTCCTGTCTTCAAAACCACTAAACTTAGGCTTCACAGAATCACAGAATTGTTAGGGCTGGAAAGGACCTCTGGAGATCATCTAGTCTAACCCCCTGCCAAGGCTTCCTTTAGTATACTACAGATAATAATGTAAAGTTACTGGAATGTACAGAAGTAATGAAAGCATCCAAAAGAGTAACCTACTGCAGAGTGAGAAAAATTTGATTTTTGCGCTTATGGAAAGGGAGGGCATGTATGGAAAATCCTGGCTGCTGGTTTTGCTGGTTTCAGTTCTTTAGTAGCAGCATTGTCTCCAGAGAGAGCTGCTTTCCTTCCTTTTCTCCTTCTCTAGAAAGAGGACAGTGCACAGAAGGAATGGTTTGAAGGAGAAATTGTTCTTCTCTTATCTTTTTCCATCTTTCAGTCGCTCTTTATGACAGTGTTCAGCTTTCAGGCAACAGGAGACATATTCAGGAAGAGCTGACCTAATAAAACAACGAAGAAACACCTAGGACAGGCATAAATCTAACGAGCTGGTGGGTGTGTAAGGGAACAATCCCACCAGTTGTCTGCATGGTGACAGACAACTGGTAACCCCTGACAGTTAATGTACTCCCCCCTACTGCGGATTTATTTCAGTGAAGGAAAAACCCGGTTTGTTTATTATCTCATTATAGGGCTTTGTTTCTGATGTCCTTACTCTCAAAAGCAGCAAAAGCACCAAAACAATGTACTGTTTAATATCAAACAATGCTCTTGTTTCTTATCAGAACAGGGAAGCCAATGCTTGTTCAACTGCACAGCCAGAATGAGTATAACTGTACATTTAGACTGAGCTTACCAAAGGAAATAAGGAACAGAGTGAAAGCAGGGAAAATTTATAATAGGAGCAAAAGGAACTCATCACTACCTGTCAGGAGTGTCTGCAAGTGCCTATCAAGCTGCGAGAACAGTGTTTTGCAAGCTCCAGTTTCAGCTTTTAGCTCAGAAAGAGGAACTGACAGCTGGAGATGCGGCTTGGGAAAATGAATACATCGCAGTTAGTGGCAGAGTGGCATGCGAGAGCCCCACCTGATGTAGCGGAGGCATAGGTGGCTGTTGGGGGTCTCACATCTCAGGTGGGTTCTCTGACCTCCTGGCTGCTTTGGAGCAGTACTTTCTCTTGGTTTGGCCAAGAAATTACACCCTGAACATGCGAGTTTAGTTGAAACTGAGTTCTTCAGAACACTTTTGGTTCTAATCACGTATGCCCCCCACCAAAACTTTTTTCTGTTTTATTTAAAAACAGTCTCAACAAGACATAAGCACATAACCCTTTCTTAGCTGTTGTCTCTTGAGGAGGAGCTGCAGATGCTTTCTTCTCAAGCAGGATCACATTTATTCCCACAAGGGGAAGGAGAAAGAGATTCCCAGTGGAGAAAGGGCTGGACCTCTGCACCTCAGTTCAGCCTGTGAGAGAGCAAAGGAGGATACGCGTGTCCTCTCCATCGTCCAAGCTTGTGAAACCCTCTGCTTGCTTTGATCCTGGGAGCAGCTGGGGCAATCTGGAATTGAAGTGTTTTGAGGGAGGTGTAAACATTAACATACATATCCCTGATCCTGCCTCCCTCTCACAGGCATTTGCAGTGCAAGTGGTTAAAACAAACCCTACGCAAATGAAAATGGAGCATTCTCCTCGGAAGAAACAGGCAGGAGGACAAGACAGAGAGACCTCATGGCACAGCCTGCCTGCCAACAACATCAAATCTCCAAACAACACGAGTGGAACACTGTATTATTACACCCAGCTCATACAGAAAACATCCCACTGCTAGCAGGTAAATGGGAAAGGTGTTTTTCACAATCAGATTTCAACAAGAGGGGTTCATGCTTTAGAGAGCCTGTGCAAAAGAAACAGGCTATTTTTAACAGTCAGGCCAAATGCTTGAAGAAACCCTTCTAACAAGTAGCCGCCAGCCCAGCTGTGTTTAAGAAACTGTTCAACCAGCGAGTGGCTGGCTCATAGATTTTGAATACAAGTAATGTTTTAACATTGTGACCCAAGCAAGAAGCTGGAGCACCCTGGGAAATGATCTTGGCAAGGGTATATAATGAGTCAGAATGTCCTTTTATCTGATGATGTGTTTTTACATGGTGGGAGCTATTTTAATTGCTGTATTATAGTCTGAGAAGCCGCAAAGGGTTTAATGCTTCCCCCTTCAGTACTAGCCCAGTCAAGACCAGTCATGTTTCTGCTTCGTGTCCCCCTCAGCAAGAAAAACTGCTCTCTCTCCACTGGATCTATCTGGTGACGGACCCTGGTAGGGAGCCACCATACACATGCCCTCAGGACAGCTGGGTCTGTGAGCTGGTTTGCAGCTCTCCTGCCCTTTGCTGTGCATTTTCCTTGCTTCTAGGCTTGGGGAAAGGGTCCCATCTTCCTGGTGTTTGTGTCTGTTCTTTTACACGAGCAGACAGAAAAATAAATGGGAAATAAAACATGCTAGTGAACCAGAAATAAATCCTGTTTGAAAGCCGACTTGAACAGGTGATCCAGGCAGTTACATTTGTTCTGGTGATGGTTTCCTTAGAAAAAAAATCCTCTCAGACTCTTTACCTAACCTTCCATTAATTTTGTAAAAAAACCCGCCAAAATATTTGACCCCATCCACCTCTCACTGGCAGAGAGGACAGCAGACTTACACGCACTAGAAATTAACTATAGGACTAAAAACTGCTACTCTCAAATACTTTCATAAGCAAACAGGAAAACCTGTTGCACAGAAAAATACCACCAATATAATATGCTGATCTGAGGCCTCAAAAAGCTGCCCTTACAGCTAAAAATATTTAACATTTATAAAGTTGCTTAATTAAAAAAATAATGGGTTTTGAGGGGGTGGTGGGGAGTAGTCAGACGAAAGTTAGATCTGGAATGGCCAAATGCCAGTTGCTGAGCTATGTGCAATGGGTCCTCTCTTAGGAACTGCCAGAATCTCTAATATCAAAACTTCACCTGCAACTTTGAGTATTGAGCATTAATTGTATTCCAGAGTCAAGGTGGTCAGCCGGATTAAAGAGGAGAAGCAGAGGGAGGTTGCACTCATTGACTTGTTTGCAAATCTGTTTGTCAGATCCTTGCAGATGCCCTCCTTCACACAGACTCACAGATCTTGCATGCTACCGCTCTGAAGGACATAAAGCACAGTTATCTTCAGGTTTTTCTTCCCTTAAGACAGATGTGACTGATGTCTTAACACAGAAACTAGACTATAAACTAGAATAACCCTTTTTAAAATGACTTGGACTTCACTCACAAAAACATAACATTAAATAATTTACACAATTACAACTCTGGAAAACCTGAGTTTAAACAAAACAGCAAAGCCCCTACAACTGGACTGAACAAGAAGGAAAACAAACAAGAAGACAAAGATCATATCTGGCCTTAGCCTGGCATGTTAGCACAACTTTATTCCCAAACCAGTGCAAATCTGACTTCCTAAAACATTGTCAAAATTTGACTTCGTCTTCAAACAAATCTTTTTTTTTTCCACATACATCTCCATTATATTCAAGAACAAACCCATCAGGCCTCAAAGCACAGCACCATGATAAACCTAAGTGTCAGTTAATAACTTGCCAAAGCAGAGCAATCATGGACTCTGGACACAGCCTGCTGAGGTTGCTGGAGAGCACTACATACCCAGGACTAATGGAGACCTGCACCATGAAGCGCTGCTATGCGGTGGTAACGCAGCATAGGTCAGAGTTTAAGAAAGCTACTTGTCTCCATAAAGGAAGAAAAGGAAGAGTTTTGGGAGTTGCCAGTGTTGCTAGTGTCCATCAGCAATTCTAAGAGTTGACTAAGAATGATCATTATATGCATGGTTTTGAGATAATTCCTTCTTGACTTTTTAACCTTGTCCTTCAGTTTTCCATAAAACAAATCTTTAATTAGACTTCCAATGCAGCGAAGTACCTAAGCAAGTGAAACAGTTTAAATCTCATCTACACTAACACAATTCCAATGTGTTTAAAATGATACATGTGCTGGCTGGGGTAGGTTCCACCTGCCTCTCCCAAAATGTAGCCAGAGGTTTCACTGGCCTCCCTGCCACTACAGTTAATGCACAGAAGAGCTTTCACTGTGTTTTCACTCTTCCTTGAAGACACTCCCAAGCAATACAACAATTTCTCTATTGAAACTTCCTTGTTTAAATGCAAATGAAGAGCAGAGCTGAGCCTACAGTGTTGAATGGACATAAACTGAAATGCCTTCACCGAATTTCATTTCCAAGCCTTTCCTCTTTTCTTCCATAGGGGAGATGTGTCATTATGAAGTTTAAAAGGAAGTTCTCTATATATCTTGCTTCTGTTTATAAAAGGTTGCCCACGTTTCTATTTGCCATTTTAAAAACTGACTAAAAAGAAACACATTCTTCACTGAAAAATGCTTAGCTGCAGACATGTACATAACTCCAGTTAGCGAGAGCCGTAGTATTTGTATCCAGCATCAACATTAACTCGCCAACCATCTATATCAAAATATTCTGTAGTAGAAAATAAATTACTGCCTAGAGTGAAAAAACTTAACATACAGAACAGCTCCATACTAACCTGCCGTGCTTGGCTCTAGTTTTAATGTGGGCTGTCTGTAATTATAGTGCTAGTGCGGAATCACAGTGATGGTTTTCACCCTGGCTGATCACAAAGGAATTCTTCTTTTCAGCCTCATTGGAGCAACTGCACAGCACAAGGTGTACTGTGAGTGTCTTTGTTGACTTTAGTCCAGGGAAACCCCACTGGAACTTCGCAAAAGAGGACAGTTGGATTTACTGACCATTCCCCTTATCTCCAGATTGTGAAAAGCATATTGCCTGTAAGCTTTTGGAAATCCTCCCGCTTTTGGTATTTTGGTGTACAGAGGATATCAGAGGACACTGAAGCATAAGGTCTTTCAGAAGTGGAAAGATGAAGAAATGGGGGAAATCAAGACAGGCTTGTTTAGGCCCTTTTTATTACTCTTCAGCACTATTGTCTTGAATTTCCACCTGGATGACCCCTCTCTGCTACGGGCTGTGGTAAGTCTCTGAGACAGGCAGCTCCTCCTTCAATGTCCATATGGCTGCACATTGGCCAGGCTTGCTGCTCCCCCACTCCCTTCACCCTCTACTCTCCATTTGTTTCTGTGATACTGCTCCTCCTCAGGGCAGAGGGCAGCAGGGCTCCCCGGTGCCCACTCCCATTTCGTGCACTTTCCACAGAGAGCTCTGGAATCGATGGTGCTCATCTGCAAGATGTTTGACGTCTCACGCTACTACCTACAGTACTGGTTTTGCTGCCGCTGTGATTATGCCTGTGCTTACAGCATTGCAGTTTCAAACAATGTTCCCCTTGCTAAGAGATTCCCATCTGACTGTTGATGCCAAGCTGAGCTTTGTGCTTCAATACTGATTTACAAGGCATTTCAAGTAAAAATGAGGTTGTCATAGTACCTCAAGTAACCCACTCCCTGCCAATGGTACCAATGGTACCCAACACCAAGGCAAACAGTCTTTCCATGCAGTAATCCTAGGCACTCTTTCTACATTTTCATGCAGACATAGTGCCCGAAGAGACTTATAAAGGTCCATAGGCACTAGTGTTTTCACTTGCAACTGCATTCAGAGCCTTCCTTGCCATTATGTCTATCTAATGGCAAGGGTAGTGATAGCCCTGTCAGATACAGCATTTACTCATAAGCATTACCTGATGAAGCCCCTTCAATATGCAGTACATAATGGCAATGTAGCTCCCAAGGATAACATTAGAAGGAATAATATAATACCAGATAGAGAAGGGTTTGCAGAAACACCATTTTAGCTATTGATTCCACTGATTAACACCAATGGACTGAGTATTCCTATTAAATTCAACCTGAAGCTGCCTATCCATGATTTTTCTATTTTCAGATCCTTAGTTTCAGCTTTATTTTTAAAGTTGTCTGCCGGCACAGAGCTGTGATGTGGGCATCTCTGGGAGCCATTCAAGTGGAAGTCCTCCATGATAGAGTGAATGCCCTGAGTATTACCTGGGAAAGCATTAAAGAAAGTGCCATAAGCCAGGTTAGAAAAAGCTGTTTCTATGCACTACAGAATGTTGTGCAACAATTTTCCCTTTAAAGCATCCCTGATTTTAGAGGTACACGTGCTCAGTTCAGTAAAGCTTAGCATAATCCCAGGGGACAGACTGTCTAAGAAAGTGCCCACAGGAAAGACCCGAGCAAGATGTGCATTTTTTTCCTGGAGACCATTAAGAAATTGCATCACTGCTATAGTGCCACAGTGTTTGTCTGCTAATATATTTGCAGGAGCTAGGAAGGACTGGAATAATGACTGTTTTCTGCAGCTCTTCAGAAAGGAAAAAATGTAGTAGTGCAAAATGTGACTTCCTTCACCCAATACCCAAAAGGGTTTTGTTTGAGCAATGTGGTTTTGGTTTTAGTCAAATACTCTTGATACAAGAAAGGCAATCTGATGACCTCTCAAACTTGATTCCTTCCAAATATGAGGGTTAAATGGCACTGCAGCTTTTGCTCACTGTCTTTTGTTTCTCATTCTCATGGCCAGGGTGATGCAGGGAGGAAGACCACATGACTCAGGATACTGTAGAATGGGAAGCATGCCTTCGTTTAGTCAGCCATTAAAAGAAGTGACCTGCTAAAATTATGGGTTATTATTTCTATTTTTGCCTTCCAGTGTGTAAGCAAATACTGTTTGATGCTAACAGCTGTTGTTAAACATTGGAAGTAAAGGAAAACATTGTGACCCAGAACAGGGGAGGGGAGGGCAGGCTGCCATTCATTTGGATAGATACGTTTAATCATCAACTATATACTGCACTCTGATCTGTGTGACATCTGACTTCTGATGAGATGAAAGTTCTGAAAGTTATTTCTGAAAGCAAAAAATTGGATACAGAAATATTCCAATTGAAAGCACACCTTGCAAAGAACTAAAAACTAAATCGAGATCTAAGCATTCTCTTCTCATTGACATCACTGGGAACTGCATATACATGCATCCAGCAGAAAATAATTTTGGTAATTAAAATAATTAAAGTTACTTCATTTTGCAGAAATTATATTTCATGTTCAGCTGCACTTTATAGGTTAACGCTTTGTGTTATTTTAGCAAAATTGAAAAGCTGGGGTTTCAATGCATCTCTACAAGTTATGCTGAGCTGGAAATGAGCAAGGGTAAGTTTGCTTGTCTCTCATCACTGCCCTTTAAGGCTTGCATTTTATCTGATCATTTCATTCACTGCAACAGAAAGAGGGAAACCAGCTTGTTGTCACATAAATATGCTTCTGCAGCTGGCTCTGAAAAGGTGAATAATTTCCCTCAGAAAACTCTTACTTCTATAATAGACCCAGTGAAATTGATACTTCTGCCTTAAGGAAATAAACTACTTAAATGCTAATGTTTCACATTTAAATATTTTAAATTGCTTCCAAAGTAACACAAAGGTCGTGTGGGTGCTTTGCAACTGGACAGGTATAGAAAATATTTTCCAGTATTCAGAAAGAAAAGCAGGGAGCTTCATCTTCATAGAAGTAATAAGACTGCCAGAGACCACAGTGCCATTTGCTTTTCTGTCTCAATCCCAGAGCATCTGCAATGGCCTTATTCAGGTGCTGTGTCAGGGATAAAAAATAGTATCTATGAAAGTCTCTACTCGGGGTATGGTCTTAAACAGAGGTCCAGCGCAGCAAATCCCAAGCAACCAATGTGATCCAGGTGATAAGGTTGTCTTTCCAATAGGGGAGTCAAGGAAAGTGATTGCAACATCTCATCAGTGGTGTGATGGCTGCTAAACAAACAAGTACAATAAACAAATGAAAGCTGCTGGAACAAGTGCTTGAGTGCATAAGGTCACTGGGCTCGCAGCCTGGACACTCCTTGTGGCACCTTCTCAGTGACAGCCCTGTCTCCTCCTGCAGAGAGAGGGGACCCAGGCTACTCCTGTCTCAGCAAGGGCCCTGCTCAGCATGCAGGACTCGGTGCACATGACCAAGCTGGGAACTCCTCTGGTACTTTCTGGAGGGAAGACAGCAGAGTTTTGCCATGCCCCTGTTACTCTTCTGCAATCATGGCTGTGTGAGTTGGTTGTGGTGGGGTTTTTTTGGCAGGGTTTCCCTCTTCTTGCCATTCAAATATTCGGCCATCCAAACATCTCTATTAAGAGAATCGCTCCCTTCCAAAGTACTTGAAGAGATTATTCCCATTTTAGTATATCCCTTTAACATTTTAACGTGGTCATTTCTGGTTCAAATATAAATGGGAAATTTGGAAGATTTGTGGGATCCATGATATTTTATTTTGCATAGGTCTAGCAATAATGCCTATTTTACAGGGACTGCCTTTCAAGGTGAAGGAAGACTTCTTTTTAAGTAGTGACTCTCTAACCAGCCCTGGCTAAGCATTATTCTTGGTCTTTTCCACCTTGTATATACAGAAAAAGGTTTTGCAGAGCAGGTTGTCCTCTTGATCCCTGTGCAGCCCTGTTCCTTTCAGCATATGTACACAGGTTTAACCAACTGAAACGTGGTAAACAGCTGTGCTGAAAATCAAGCGCATGGAATGAAACCTGCTGGATTTTTCTAGCATGCAATCACATGTTATTATTTACTGAAACAATTCAACTTGCTCATAATTTACAGATATTTACAACCCCCTTGCCCTGAAATCTGTCTATCTGACACTGTTAATGACTCGTTGATTCAGAGACAGAAAAGGGTTGGCATTGAAAGAAGTCCTCTGTAGTGCAAACAGGATTCAAAAGACTGAACAGATTTTGTCAACAGTCCTACTCCTTCAATTTAAGGTACATAATCTCCCTCATGGTCACCAGCTAGAACCTTATCTTTGTAGGAAAGCAGACAAGATAACATTGTCACAACTGTCTTTCATTTTAGGTATTTATTTTTTAAAATTCAGGCCCTATGAGCTCTGAGATAAGATTTGACCTCTGCAAAAGAAACTTCTACGTCAGTCTAACATACCACCAAGTACTGGAGCCACCATTCCTCAGAGTAGATGGTAAGAATCACACACCAGACATGACACATACGAAAACCAAAGGTTTTCATTGTGGTCACGCTGTGCGTCTATGAGTACTGAAATTATGGTGCAGCCTTTACCAAAATGTCTCTTGAATCATATTTCAATCCTTTAAAGCAGACACTTGTGGGAATCTAGTTGCCTTGTTCTCCCATTATTTTTCTTTTCCCTGCACTTTGTTCTAGGAGTTCTAGTACTACTAGGAACTGAAACTGCACTTACAGTACTTTTAATAAAGTAAATGTGTTGCCACACTTCAGTAATGCCTAACACCGCTGAGCATTTACGAAGCATAAACAGTACTTTATGTACAAGCCTAGTCAGCAAACACATCAAGATAATCTGTGTCACATCAGGGAGGATTGAAGCGAGCAGGAAACACAGCAAGGACCCAACACTGATAAAATGGAAGCCACAAATTAAGAAAAAATCTCTTTCTTGTATTTTGGACACAAAACTTACTGTAAGTAGGTTGTGAATACTGACTACACACCAGTCGCTTCACACTGAGCCCTCTTCAATATTACTTGGCAGTTATTTGGGATGTAAAAGGTCATTTCTGGGAAGTCACCATATGTACTTATATAAAGACACATCCATACTAGCAAAGCACACACAGAGAATGGCTCCTGCATGAACGAGTGAGCTTTCACCATCTGGTAGAAAGATTCAGTCACTGAGCAAACTTAAAATTCCAATAATTATTTGAATCTATTCAGCTTCACATCTCTTAGTGGCATATGCATACCAGGAACTTCAATCCTGGTATTTTTTCTGTCTATTGTCCTGGAACATGGAAAAAGTCTTGAAAAAATTAGTCACTTTGCCTATTTTTGCAAACCTTGTTCAAAAATCAGCGAGCCTTTTTCAGCATGAGTCACTACCCACATCCCTGTTGCAATAATTGGGTTATGCATTCTCATTAGAAACTCAGACTCCTGTTCCTTCTCTTCAATTAGAAGATGAGCAGAAGCCAGCTGGTTTGAGTTTTATTAGAAAACCGTGAAGTGTTCAAATGCAACTATGCATTAATTCTGTTTGCTTGCTTGAAGATACAACAAAACCAAAACAACCAGCCAAACAAGCATGGGTTAATCAACCCCTGCTTTTGATGAGCCATCCAGTCAACTACAGTTGATGCAAGAAAACTGCAAAATAACAATGCCAACCCTTCTTCTGACTTCTAGGGAGCAAACCTTTGGCAAACCTTAGAACCAAGCACCATCACCCTTCTGCCTCTCAAAGCTGGGAAGATTGAAGTGGAAATCGGTACCTGGGTAGAAGCCGGCGTGCTCCCGTGGGTGCTGGGTCCCGCTGCCTGCCTCTCTGGGCAGCTCAGCAGCTCCGAGGCCTATGCTGACCGCGCGGGTCAATGTTTCACCAGGATGTTTCACCCGCTGTCCCACCCTCCCTGCAAACACCCCGTGGCGGAAGGCAGAGCCTGGGCCACGGTGGCAGAGCCAGTGCCAAAAAAGTTTACCCTCTTCTACCCACCCTATCCTCCACAGGGAAAACAAGGCATACACAAAAGGGGAACCTGTGAAGAGGGGGACATAGGGAAAGCATGCAACAAAGGGGGAAAAAAGGTACATAAATGTGCTATTAATAGATAATTTGTGGCAGGTAAGTCATGATAACCTTTCTCTGTATTGTTCTAAGGCTGCATGCAAGCCAAGGCATGCCTGGCTGAAAGCTGAGAGGGAATGCTTAGTTTATGGGAGCACATAAATTTCCAAATAAATCTTTGTCATAAGAAAGCAGTCATCCAAATCACAGCTGAAACTTCAAAATGGCAACAAAAAGACCTGAAAGCACATGATAAAATAACACAAAGGGAGCCTAAACACAAAGACGGGGAAAAGAAATGACCAAGGCAATCTGCGATGTTTTACCTTGCAGGTAGAAGCTCTGCTCCTGCCTCTTGGCTTCTCGGGAGTGCCTCAGAGTTAAAGCTCTACCTGCACTAACCGGAGCCTTCCCATTCCCGGAAAGTTAACAATTACAAGCAGAGGGCAGCCGAAATGGGCTGGCAGCCGAATGCAGCGCTGACAAGGTGCTGCTGCCGCTCCCCAAGGACAAGAGGACAGCTGCTGAGCTTGGGAAGGGCTTGGAGGCTGGGACTCAGTGGCTGCTGCCAACCTTGGAGACCCTTTCTGGACCTGAGACACAGACGTATAATCGCAGGGGAGCAACAGGAGAATCTAGGCTACATTGTGTGTCCTGAGTTTGTGATACTGCTTGTCTGTCATGGCCTTTCAGTCCTGCTTTGGGGAAGAGTGATTCATTTTGTCTAATCTTAGGATCCTTGACTTGAGCAGTACATACCTTATTGCACCTGTTTAAGAAAAAATATCTACATCACCAGCTCCTCTAGTTAGTCAGATTAGCTACTAAACTTGCCATGTAGTGCAACTAGGAGCATGCCTGTTGCTGGATTTGCTCTTGATCTGGATCTTGTATGGCCTTGCATGGGGATGGGGCTTTCCATGCTCAGTGCTGCTGAGCTGAGGGACACCAGCTGAATCTGGTCATGTTGGAGAGGTTTTCTCTGCCCACTGGGCACATGAGCAGATGTGTCACTGAAAGCAGGGACTCCTGAGGGGGCTTCCGCAGAGCTGAGAGCCCAGGGCAAGCTGGCAAGGGCCGACGCATGAACAGCCCTGTGGCATCAGCCTGTGCTGCACGTCCAGTTCATTCAATGCACATGAGCCTGCTCAGCTCTCCAAGATGCCAGTTTGATGTGGGTGTTTTCAGCTGTGGTGCTCCCTCCTGCCAATCCGCCTTTTCCTTTCCTTTTGCATGGAAAAGGAGAGTCAGAGGAGGAGTCTCTCACAGATTTGGTATTTAAGGCCACTGTGGTGACTGCTTGCGACTCCCTGGTAGGACAGGCCATTGACACCAGCAGAGAAGGCATATGGACTTCTCTGCAGCTGCTAGATATAATCCCACTGCTGTAGGACAGCCTGCAAGACCTGGTAATGCATTTTGCATAAGACTTTAATTCCCATCCATCGGCTGGTATGCCCTCAAAATAAAAAACCCACTCAGCTGCTTCGCAGCATCTGCTTCAACCTGTGAGCAAGAGTGATGTGATGAATGCACAAGGGAGGAAGAGACCCATCTTCTGCCAGCTTCTTGGGCTTGTGTCACAACACTTGCCGCATCACATTAGCCTCTCAGTGCCTTGCTGACCCCCCCAGCTGTAAGTGGAAACAACAACCTGCTATTCCACAGAGTGGCTTGGAGTCTTAGCTGGGGCTATCACCTTTGAGACCCCCAGGCAGAAAGAAGAGTCTTATCTGAAGGACCTTATCTGCACTTAAGACCCTGCCTAATCAGCTCAGAGGAGCAGGAGCCGCTCCTAGCAATCTTGCTCCACCTGGTATTGAGGGCTGCTTCCAGAGGAGTGCATTAGGTAGGCAAGAAGGGAGGTCCACCCATCCTGTTTCCCCCTTCAGCTTGGGCAAGGACTCCACTCAAGATCTCTCAGATCTTCCCAGCAAAACCTGTGTTGAAGAGACCTTGTTTCTGTGAAAAGGTCTGGTTTTGGCAACTTGGTGTTTCATGGTTGCAGAAGAGTTTAAACAAAAGACCCTGGAGGAGCACTGCCCACTCATCTGGATCAGATCTAGATTTTTACTATCGTTGTGTTTCATGTCATAACAGTGCTGGTCTGGTCTTTGGCAAGGCTGGAAACTGAGGCTGCAGTGTTGAGATTCGGAAGCAGAAGAGAGGCACACTGGTACTTGGGTTACGGAGCCAGTTCAGATTTAGTTTGCCTGGCAGCATAGACAAGGTCGCTGGCTGTTACAGGAAGGTTGTACAAACACTCACTTTTCTACGGTGCTAATACTTGTGCAAGCATATTAGCCTGGCACAGGCATAAGAGTCTCAAACTGTAGCATTGACCCACTGAGACCAAAGGACTTCAAGGAAACTCAGTTATCAGTCATAGCTGCCAGGTGTAGTGCCGCAGAAAAATGACAGCTCTACTATGGTACGGCTAAAATTGTATCATGTCACCTTGGACAAATAGAACATTGGAAAATTTGATGGGTCCTCCCACAACATATGCCCTTGTAGATAAGCTGATACAACACAACAGAAACCACACTTTCTTTTTTTTTCTTTTTTTTTCTTTTTTATATTGTTGCACAAGCAATAAGAAAAAAAATTAACTTCCCTGTAATACCTCTGCACAGCTACCACCCTGTGAAGACTCAGTCTTTCATTCACACAAACTTGTGCAACCTTTTCCTGGTTTTCAGAGATTAACCTCTAAATGAAAATCATCCAAAAAATAATGACCTATACCTTTCTTTCTTGTAAGAAAGTGCTCGCACTTTATAGCACTTTATAGGATGCTACATATGAAAGCACACTGTGAACCTGAACAACTGGATTAAGTACCACTGTGAAGCATTTTCCTGAAGTGTTGATGCCTTTGGCTCTTCAGCAGGCCGGGGTAGGCTAAGATAAAGTTATTTTCTGCAGGTCACACAACAAGACAGTACTACATCTCTAGTCAGCTCTGAGGGTATCATTGCCCATGCCCCTGAAACGAGTGTGGTAAACTTCTGGCCAAACTGAACTTAACATGCTTCTCCTTATTTTCCTCTCTCAGAGATGAAGTTTTTACAGCTGAGGGCTTGGAGAGAGACAGATGCTTCTCAGGAGGCCAAGTCTGCCCCTGTGTCACCTGGTCCAAAGTTCCCCACACCACACATTCGCAGATAACCAGGGGTTGGGTTTCTGATTAACACACTGCTGACAGGAGGGATTGTGACCCAGGGGAACTTGTGTTTCAGTCTCAGCGCACAGCCTTTGTCACAGAGTACAGGTTTCAAGGGCAGTGTAACACTTGTGTATTTACTTACTACAAAAGGAGGAGGTGCTGGGTTGTATAGCACACAGACCGTAAAGTCAAACATTAATTTTGTACAGATGCCGTCTAACTTCAGACTGGCTTGAGAGCAAGTAAAGTAAAAGATATGGATATTAGAAGTGAAAAAGCACCTAAGATTTGCGTGCCCAAAGGCACTTTCAATGAATCACCAATTTACTTACAAAGTGTTAGCAGCCTTAACAACACACAGACCAAACAACTAAACTAAACCTGGGATCAGGTAACAGAAGGGGAAATTTCTGTGACTCTTAAGTGGGTTTTAATTGTGTCCAGTTCTCTTTCAACAGAGGCATTTGTATTTCACCCTGAATGGCAACACTCGCTTTGGGAAATGGTACAGATCCAGAGGGGCTTCTGCAGAGGTTTTGAAAACTTTATATTCCCAGTAAAGAACTGCTGTATCTGAGCACATGGCACTGTCAGGAATATGTTCAGACCCATCCCTAAGCAGTGTGTTGAAACTATCTCCCCAGGAAATACTGGTACATTACTGACGGCCTCCAACAGGAGCCACCCCCCCTCCTCTGGAGCAGAAGGCTTAGCAACCACCTGGTGCAAAAGAAACAGGTGGGAGGGGGAAAATAATCACCATGAGCAGTAAATGATCTTTATCGTATAGGAAAATAGCAGAGATGCGAAGTGTGACTTGAGAGAGCCCTTCAGCAGTGGCCTGAAGATGGCACACATGAGGACACGTCTCCAGCTGTGCGCTTGGCTGGCTGGGCTCAGAAACCATACCTGGCCACGCTAGCAGTGCAAGGGCTATAGCCCTGCCAAACCTACTCATCCTGTTGGTCCACGATTTAGGATCTTGTACTGAGCTTTCAAAGCAAAATGCCCTGTAGATCATTGTCTATTGCAGAATGAATCCTAAGCACTGGACAGGCAAATTGTTCCTCAGGATCACATGAGAAAAGAGACAGCAAGTGAACTATTTACAATAAGCTTCTGCTAGCTGATCCCAGAGCTGTATGGCTGGTAGTTTCACTGTATAGAGTTTCAGTCAGCGCTATTTCCTTGGAGGGACCAGACCTTGCAAAATACACAAGATACTTGCTCACAATTCACAGGGAAACTGAATGTTGATGGGAAGTATTTGCAGGGAATTTCTATAGACCTGCTTTATTAAAAACTTGGCTAGCAAATAATAGGCAAGGCTGGTACAAAATCCTACAGTGCCAGGCTAGGGAACTCCCCTAAAAAAAAGGCTTTGTTCAAAACACAAACCACCCATCCCACCTTTCTTGGTCACTCCCTCATTTACTGCCTTTTTTTAAAAAAAAAAAAAGAAAGAAAAAAATAGTGTTTCAAAACCTTATCGCCCAAAGGCTTCGCGGAGGACTGCTTCTTTTTCCTTTATCTGTGTTTTGTACGGCCAAACTACTCCAGCGAGTTAGCAACTTCACGCTGCAGACAAGTATTTCAAAGTATTGCCCTCTTCATAGCTGTTGAACTGCTTTTACATGTATTGCTGCATTGCATGATGCCACCCACAGCCACTCTTAGGAAAGAATCATGTTGGAAACGCAATGGTTTAAAATCACAGATGTGCTTTCCCCATGGGTTTGATTTTAGTCAAAAGCCCCTCAGGTAAGCTGCTTCTCTGATTTCCCTGATGGGACAAGGTACTGAACAAGGAGAATCTCAGGCCTAGGCTTCAGTGGTGCTGGTATATTCAGGATCCCCACTGGGCAGCCAGGGGTCTGTGTAGTTTGGGTGCTTAAGCAATGTCTCCATTGTGTCCCTAGTCCCTTGTCTCTGCCTGCGCAAACCAGGAGCAGAGGAGCAAATGGGTAGGTTGGCAGTGATCTGGGAGGAGAAATGTCCTCAGGAGCACTGATGGCATTGGGAGTACCTGACAGGCACACCTGCTCTGGACTGGGTGCACAGAGCAGTGTCTGTAGTGCATTGGTATGTAGGTAGCATGACAGAAACGTACCTCGGCAAAGCTGGACATCTTTTCAGTACAGTGGAGAATTATTACTGCTTCAAGGGGAAAAACATGCCTTAAGCCACATTTCTAGAAGAGCCCACCTCTCACTTTAGGCACCAAAACAAGCCTGCGCAGAAAACAGCCATTACCTAGCACAGGTGTTACAAGAGTAGCAACAAAGCAGAGAGAGTTTGTAAATCATCCCATTTCCCAGGGAGGCTGGTGCAGCAGCTGCTACTTCTTAGACTGCTCTCAAGTGCTGCAAATGCTGGACCTGCAGCTCCTGGGCAGGTTCCTCCTGGAATCCCTCCCAGTGGGACATGACCACACAGATGTGCTGCCAGACATGAAGGACAAGTACAAAATGTACTGGAACAAAGTATTGGTTTCTGTGACTGTTGCTTGCTTATTATGTATATGAATTAAAAAATTATAAGCCATAGTTTGTTACATGACATTTTTTCCCCCTGTAGTTCCTTTAAGATAAGAAGAAATTGTTTATTTTATACTGGAGAGTACTTAAATCAACATTAATAGGCTATGATTTCCAGGTAATGCCTATATTTATTTATCTCTCTATTATCTATCTTTCTATAAAGACACATTAAGTTTTAAAATGCTTTGGAAGATCTGACTGTGTATGTGGAGCTGTAAAAAGTGGGCTTTAACATTGGAACTGAAACTAGGCTGTAGCCATTTAGCAATGAGCAGTCTTCTTAACATTGTCCTTAGCAACTTAGGTTAAATTGGGCAAATATTTGCCATTGAATACAGTGCCTAACATCTGATGACATGAAACATCTTCATCAGACTCTGCAAGTGCAGCTAGTTGCTTTGAATGGATCCCAGGAGATAAGTAATGTTTCTATTTTAAAATAATGCTTAAGAAAATAGTACATACGGAGATTTTATAGCTGAATGGAAAAGCTGAGGCTGAACTAGCCTTTCCAGCAGATACTGCCAAGTAGATGAATGAAATTCTTGTTCCTATTTGCTTTGCTCAGAATCTTAGGAAGTATTGATGCAGATCTCTGTGACACCAGCTCCTGAGGACTGTACTAAAATATCTGGAAGCTATTATTTATTGCTTCATTACCTCCATGCAACCAAAACCACCCCTCACACAGATGCCTTTTATAGCACTTCTGCCTCATCATTTGTAGATGAGTGGGATGAAGGTCTGAAGGGCTGATTCACACACAGTGGGCCTCTTGCTTTGTGGTTTTCCTATCAACTGCCCATGGGAGGTGTTTAGCTGCCACTTGCTCCTCCCATTTTGGATAACCCCAAGGTAGAGGGAGGCTTCCTGAAACAGAAACAGCTTGAAAAGGATATGGTGCCTAGAAGTAGCAGTGCAGCTAAAACATAGCTGGAGCTACATGGGCAACAACAAAAACAAGAGGAATACTGAGGGTGCTTAGAATGGACTCAGGGACTTGATAATGGTCTGCAAGGAAGTTAGTGGGGAATCACAGAAATTAACAGGCCTGGTTCAGGAGGAAGAGGAGTTGTGAAGTGCTTACAGGGCAGGTGATGGCTGGAAAGGAGGGTGGGGTAGAGCTGGAAGGCATCTTGGGTGTAGAAGAGATAGGAGGAAATACATAATTTCTGGAGGGAAATTAAAAATAGGATGGGGCAACTCAGCTGCTGGGGTGGGGTAAGGTGTTTTGGAGGGACAACTGACAAGACATAGTAACGCTTGTGAGAAGGGAGAAAATGGCAGTTGAACTGAAAAGAGGAAGCAGTGAATACAGGATTTGCAGATGATGGCTCTAAAGAAATGCATATGAGTCAGGTAAAATAATGGTGTACTGGAAGAGCATAACCAAGAGGACAGCTAATCACTGGGTGAAGGAACAATTGGTGGATCATCTGCCTTCAACCACTGTACTGGGTGCTTGAAGCCATACTGGCAAAAAGGTGAAAGAAATGCAGTACGCCTAGGTAGAGAAGATATAAAAAGCCAGAAGTGACAGCACAACAAAGCCCAGCCACAGAGAACCAGGCAAGTTACGGCCAAAATTACTTGTGTGGTGGAGCTGGTCGTGGGGCAGCTGGTCGTGGGGCAGCTGGTCGTGGGGCAGCTGGTGGGATGCAAATCATCCAAAAGGAACTGATGGGAAAACCAAAGTGATGAGAGCTCAGAGATTTAAAGGTCAGCTAGGGGGCATTTTTGTGACCAGAGTAACCCATGAAGTGAAGCAGAACGGTGAGGCTGAGAAGGCAGAAGGCTAACAGGCATGTGGAACATGGAAAGGCAGCTGCTCTGCTGAGAAATGAGGGATCCCCAGGATGGCTGGAGGGAGCCTGAAGTGCAAAATCTGGGGAAGAAGAGAACAGGGAGCAGGATATCTGCAGGTGATTGACCAGGGGAGGAAAGAGAGGCAATGCTGGGTGCAAGCTGAAGGGGCCTGAGGACACAGCAGTCCCTTGGTGACAAACAGCAGTGCAGAGCCAAAGACAGTGATGTTGCTGATGGGCACAGGCAGCAGCCAAGGTAGCTGGAAGGCCTAGTGTCAGGGTGAAAGGAGTGGGCACTGCAGGGGTAATGGTTCAGAGAGAAAAATGTAACAATGAACCCTTTTCCTGTTTATAATAAAAATAGCCCCAAGCAGATTTTCATACTTATTAAGAACCTTCACATAGAAGGAGCCCAGGAGAACCAGAAATATCCTCTCTACAGCAACTACATCACGTGCAAACGAAATATGTTGCTAAACTTGTTTTTTTCCTATGTAAGGACTAAAACTAGATATCATTTACTCTTATCCACACACAACTAGTCATGCTTTATGCTTGTACAGTTCCCATCTATTGTATGAAAGCTGGAGAACTGAGTAACACAATGTTCTGTACCAGAAAGCTGCAGCATTTAGCCAGTAGATCAGTTTCCCAGGGTAGTTTTATGGTATTTCTATTTTTTCAGATCTTCTGTTAACACTCGCAGTGGATTTGCTTCTCCATGCAAAGGAACGATATAAGAGAGAGTATCTGTAATGCCTACTCAGACAAGCAAGCACGTTGATGCATTTTCTGAGATCAGTGGCAAACTGATCTGCAAACCAGCTGTTCTGAGGCTTACAGCACAGCTAGTGGAAAAATCCCAATTCAAACTCCCAGCTTATAAAATCCATCTTACTCCTACACATGTTTTTAGAATTCAAAAGCCTTTCGCTGGATTCTGGAAAACTCACATTGTAATCTTTTAATGTAGGCAGATACTGTATTTTGAGAGTTGACCCTGCTTTGCTCAATACTATGAAATCAGGAGCTGCTGGATAAATGTGTTTCAGTGAAAAAAGTGCTATTTATAAGCACAGAGACAGCTATCTGTTGTTGGCTGGGTCTCAGTCCTGCTTAGCTGCAGACTACAATCCAGAGGCTTGGACTTGATTTATGTTAAAACTGGAATTACATAGTCTGTTCTCACTAACCTTTGCACAAGATGGAGGGACTCTCAGGACCAGCTCGTTCTTGCAAGACTTCTGCTTAAAACAAAACCTTTCTGAGGACAGCAGCTTGAATTTGAGTTGACCTGCATCTGTACTAGAGCCAAATCTTGGAATCACTGAATCATAGAATGATTTTGGTTGGCAATGACCTTTAAA
This sequence comes from Psittacus erithacus, assembly GCA_009867235.2. Lineage (NCBI taxonomy): Eukaryota > Metazoa > Chordata > Aves > Psittaciformes > Psittacidae > Psittacus > Psittacus erithacus. The sequence continues at coordinate 29,021 of WYDI02026753.1, read as the reverse complement.
GGTCACCTTGTCCAACCCCTGCTGCAGTCACCAGGGACATCTCCAACTAGATTAGGTTGCTCAAAGCCCTGTCCAACCTGACCTTGGATGTTTCCAGGCATGGGACATCTATCGCTACTCTGGGCAACCTGTTCCAGTGTCTCTACCGCTGTTCCAGTGTAAAAGATCACTTCCCCATATCCAGTCTGAATCTACCTTCCTCATCACAGAGTATTTCTTTGTTATGCCCAATCTCAGTATACCTTCTTTCAGTTTAAAACCATTACCCTTTGTCCTATCATAACAGGCTGTGCTAACAAATTTCTCCCCATCTTTCTTATAAGACCCCTTTAGGTACTGAAAGACCGCAATAAGGCCTCCCCAGAGCCTTCTCGTCTCCAGGATAAACAAGCCCAACCAACTCTCTCAGCCTTTCCTCATAGGAGAGGTGTTGCAGCCCTCTGATCATTTCTGTGGCCCTCCTCAGGTCCATATCTTTCCTTCACTGAGGACTCCTGAGCTGGATGCAGTGCTCCAGGTGGGGTCTCACAGGAGTGGAGTAGAGGTGGAGAATCACCTCCCCCAACCTGCTGGTGACGTTTCTTTGGATGCAGCCCACCGTGCGGATGGCTTTCTGGCCTGCAAACACGCATTGCTGGGTCACATTCAGTTTTTCATCCATCTGTACCCTCAAGTCCTTCTCCACTTGCTGCTTTCCCCAGCCTTTATTGGGTAGCCCTGACCCAGGTGCAGAATCTTGCATTTGGCTTTTTTGAATCTTAGGAGGTTCATATGGGCCCACTTCTCGAGCTTGTCCAGGTTGCCCTGAATGGCATCACATCCCTCAGGCATCTGAACCACACCTCTCAGATTGGTGTCATCTGCAGATTTGCTGAGGGAGCAGGCTTGCATTTTGTGGATTCAAAATAGTGCCATGAGCAGTGAGGGTTTAAACACCTGAAGTTATTTCATTTCATTCAACGCAACTCCATTTATTCCATGTGGGTATTGAAGAGCACTGAAGTTTTGCCCGTGCTGTGCACAACTCCTGGTGCATGCTTATGTGTGATACTTCACATCAGTCATGGACAGCTACATTTTTTCTGTTACTTAAACACAAGGAAATAGATGTACGGAGCTGCTGTTTTGGAAAAACAGACATGCAGAGTCCTAAATGGATGTTACAAACCATTGTGAAGAGTAATAACAAATCAGATTTTAATTATTACTAAGACTCCAAGCATCACTGTATTATGAGAAAGGTCTTAAAAGTTGCCTTAGGGAAGATTTCTAGGCAGCAGTCTGACAGTCACCCAATCACTAATTTATCACCATCAAAATATCAAATTCTGAGCCCAAACAAAAAATTAGCATCCTGGCAATGTTGCCAAGTGTGAGAATGGCATTGCAAACCTGAACACAGGATTTTTTTAATGATTGATTGTACTTTTCCTTTTTCTTTTGCAACTTACCACCTGATTCCAAACCCTAATTTTATTGCCATTTTGGAATAATCCTGAAGTATTGAGCAGTGATAGTATTCCATATTACAGTTATGTACTTGTGAGGTTTTAAATGCTCTTAATGGCTTACACTTAGTCTTTCCCTGGAAGGAATTCCAGCTCACTTGTATTTTCACATAATGTTTTCACCTCCTCTGATACAAAGTCGGCTCTGAAGAAGAACACTGAAACTATTCAAGTTAGAAATTTCAAAGAATACTTGGTTTCACTGAAGTTACTGTAATTTTGAGCGATAGAACACACTTATCTGATCTTATACATTAACCAGCTACTCATTAAAAATGTAGGAATGGCTATGTCTGGGGAATTGAGCATCTTGGCCACTTCTAAAGATTTTCTTCTTACTGAAGTACAGCACTGTCTCCAAGAGACCAGCAGCAAGCACCATTCATCCTAGAAAAAGTCAGAAAGCTCTCACACGTTTAATTATTAAAATAAAAAGAGGATCTAGATCCTTTTATCCATTAAATAGTGTTTCCATACCCTTACCCATTGCCTGGGTAGGCAGTAGAGAACATGACTGTCTGAAAATGAAAAACTGTGAAGTACAAGAACAGGCCCAATGCAACAAAGAGCAATGTATCTGCTGTGTTTGGTTTGGGGCTAAGCAAGTCTGTGTCTGCAAACTTCCTATTTGCCACTTATATTTGCTTCACTCAAAATAATAAATCATCTCCTGCTAGACATTGGGTCTGTCTAGGCCAAGGTGAGAAGTGTTATTGTAGTGTCTTTTGCAGACACTATGGCATGCAGCCTGTAAGAGGCTGCCCTACCAGCCTACACCACCTCCAGCCAGCCTCATTCCTTCCTGCAAGCTCATTTCTGGGCTGGGGCCACCAGTTCAAGCACCAGGACAGCTCTCCTGCAGTCCTTCACCACCATGGTGTTCACTTCCAGCATGGCCAGGAGGGTGTCCGCAGAGTAGCAGGCAGATGGAGAGTCCCACACTGTCCCGGCTGTGCTGAGCAGTAACTCCAGCACATTTAAGGGAAAGGTGATGTGTTTCTTCATGCCAGGCTTCCCTCAGGAATGAAGGCAATGGCATGTTGGAACAAAGTCACTCCTAGATACAAACAAGTGAGGGCAACTGAGCCAATCTAAATAAACAAATAGAAGCACAGAGGGAGGAAAAAATGCACCTTTTGGATTTGCTGCCATTCTTCACATGTGTATTTGACACTTAGATGCTATTACAATAGATGAGCTGTTTCAGTTACTGATTGAATTCCAGTTACTGAGCCCATTTCTAGCTCTTGGCTGATGTCACTTTATTGATATGTTGAACACAATTTCATTTGCTTTCAGTTAAATACATCATCAGTGTGAATCAACATTTTCTTATGGTCCTCAGCCCACAAAGAACATGCACCAGGCTGAGTCATGATGAATACAAGCCTGCGGGATCACACCATATATAAGCCTAAAATTCCAGGCTATGAACCAGTCTGTGGACTGTGAACTGCAGAGCCTGCAGTGATCTTTTGCAAAAAAGTGGCACATGGATTAACACTTGCTGAAACTTCATTTTCATCGGTGTGCTGGTTAACATTTTGGGTGTTAGCATCCTGCTAATTGCACTTTTTGCTAAGGAACAGAAAAGAAAGTAATAGCTCATGGCTCCATTGGAGTGCAGACCTCCCACCCATGATATGGTATCTCTGAGGGAGAGAAATGAAGGAGAGCTGGATTTAAAATCTCCACCTTGTACTGAGGAATTACTGTTGTTCAAACAAAGCTCCCTCAATGCTTGTGTTACTTATGCTGCTGGTTGTCAGGAGCTCTGCAGGTTTCTGGGCTTCTGCAGCCACAGACCTGCAGGTGGGTATTCTGAGGGAATTTATTTCGGGCAAGCAAACAGTCTAACATGTCCCATGCCCTGTGTTAGCATCCCTTGAGTGCCATATGGGATAAGCCAGTACAGGGAATTCATGTCTGTTTAGTCCTAGAGGCTCAATTCCTTCCTCACCGTAACTGGAAATGGAGACGAGGAGGTTGTATTGCCTTAATTCTGCTAAAATCCGTTCCTTGCTATCTGTAGTCCCATGTGAGGTACTATATGCAAGGAAGAAAAGAAGATCAATGATGTTCCCAAGAAGGTAAAAGGAATTTTGCATGGCCTCGTTAAAAATGCATATCCCTTGGAAACTGATTTCTACAAATTAAATTGTCGACTGATTTCATTCCAGTTGAGTGAAGAAGGAAATGGTGGGAATACAGCAGTCGCCCAAATGAGGTTTCAGCCTTTTCATGTTATTGGTGACATTCTTTTAGAAACCTGTGTCTCCAAGGTCTTTTTTGCCTTGTGACTAAGATGCTGAAGCAATACCCAAGTTAAATGCCTGCATTTCTAACATAAAGAAAAATGATACAGTGCTCAGTCATGCAAAAATATCATTCAGAACCCACTGAGTCGTCAGGGATATCAGATTATGATTTGGGAAACTCCTTTTAACCTAATGAGTCTGCATTCTTTGTTAAAGCAAATTAGCATAATTCCACTACAGTCAAGGTAGCTGTACTATTTCAGACATGTTCTTATAGCTTGCTTATCATCTGAGGGCTTCACAGTAGAGCTTTAAGCAATGTGACTAATACCAAGAATAAATTGCTTTATTCCCTCTGAGACAAAACCTATAAAATGCTATAGCAGTTAGTACAACTTTAAAAATGCAGATAATATTTATAAAACTTTTTGTAAAAGCCTGTATCCCAGGCAGAGCAGGCACATACCGATCTTGAAAAGGGTCCTTATGGAAACATGTCCTAACTCCCTGAAGCCACAGAAAGGAAACTCACAGCTTACGATGACATGCATTTGTGCACGCATTTGACACAATTCTTCTGATTTTGTGCATGGATGTGTGCACGAAACCTTCAGTATCACTTTTGATGCTATTTCTAAAAATATTTTTTAATTATTTTAATTTTTTTTATTGTTTAAAATGAAAAAAATATTATTTGAATGATTTTAACAAATTCCTGAGCAATAGGAATATCAGAGTGATTTTTTTTCTGATTTCATAACATATATTGCTTGTACTGTACCGTGTTGGCACTCAGGTTATGAACCTATAAAACACAGTGGGCCAGAATGAGCTGGTCAGTCTTCCCTATGCACAGCTTCAGACTTCAAGGCAATGGAATTGCAGTTATATAATATGCTTTAACAAAGTGCTCATCATTGCTATGGCATAAAAGAGGAAACAAGTTAGTTTAAACTACTTAGTATAATGTTACCTGCTATATGTTCTCAAGCACAAGGACAATACAAGTTTTGCCGTACTGCTGTGATGGGAGTTTTACTTACTCAGCAGATAAAGAAAGAACTTGGGATCATTTGTTAAAATTCTTGAGGGACAAAAGGGGTAAAGGACACAAAAAAAGCAGGCGCTCTTGTCTGAGTCAATCTTGTCAGACTAGTCTAACAGGGTTAAAAATCCTTCCTAGCATAAATAACTGTGAACACTGCAGCACGTATGGGTAGCATGACTTCACAGAGCTGAGCCTGCGCTGTACTGGACCCCCAGCCAACATACAATTATGCAATGCTCTTGCCAGAGCCCTTCTGAGCTCCTCTGCATCTGATACCTATAGGTGAGGAAGAGACCTACTTCCCCACAAGCACTGTGGTACCACGGCTCCCTGCAGTTCTCTCCCCTCCAGCTCAGCCACAGATGGGAAGAACAAGCGCCTCAAATTCATCTATGTCTCAGAAACCAGCATATAATTGGTTCTCATTCAAATAAAAGAACAGTGTTACTATTTCAGATTTTGTGGTCTTACGTAGCCCAGAAACCTGTCCACAGCAGTGGCCACAAACTGAGCCCTTCAGAACAACAAGAGCAGGATGAACATACGCAATCTTTCCTGTAAGTCCTTGTCCTGGGTTCAGCAGTAGCAGTCAGCTTAAACCACGACAGTCCTCTATCAGCCTTCAACCATTTCAGCTCAGGGGACTCACTGAGCTTGATACAGTTTGCTCAGTGGTGGGCCTCTCTTCCAAGTTTTCTCTTGAATGCCTCCAAAACTTGCTGCAATTATCACACCTTTGGCAAACAGTTTCACAGATCTAGTGTTTGCTACATGAAAAATACCTCTTTTCTTCTGAAAATGGCTCTGACAGCTTTGTCTAACAGTCACTACCTCTTGCATTGGATGAGACAGTGAGCAGCTCACCCCCACCACCCTCTCCACACCACCCTGGATTTTATAGACCTGAATCAAAGAGATCTGCTCTGTGGTCTCTTTGCCTGAGCCTGAGCTTACTCAGCCAGAAGCTGAGTATCACACGTATGTTTTGGCTGCTTGTTTCCAAGGGATTAGGGAACTTACTAAGATGCGGTTGCTGCCCAGGCTCCCTGCAGATCCTCACAGCAAAACTTTACCCTACACTCACTGACTGGATACTGAACATACTGAATGTACTAGTCACATAAAGCTCGGTGTAGGCCAATGATCCCAAATATTTAATCGCTAGTGAGCTCTTAGCTTGGCGCTCAATGAAGTAGCAAAGATTTTGCTTTACTTGGTGTTCTAAACTTAGGCTGTTAAAGCTAAGATGCTCTAACTAGCCTTTAATTATGCTACCTGATATCATGTCTCCCATCACATCTTTCCACCACATTTTCATTATGGTTTGCTTTCAGTTAGCTGTAAAAGTCAGCCAGAAAGTGGACTTTTTAATGGTATGAACATCATCAACACTATGAGCGCACATATAATTAACATTATCTTCAAATGTCTGCATGTGATCCTAGGGAGATAAATAACCCAACTGACTGGACTCCATGAGCTTTTCAGTTGCCCTTTGAAAGCCAAAAGTTCAGGATGATCCCTAACAGCAGTCTTTTTCAAAAGCTGTCTTCCTACAGAATAACTTCTAATGCTTGATGGTTTTGCTATTTTAACTTCTCTCAGTAAGTGGTCTGTAACGGAAATTCTGCCTGATCATGCAGGCCTTGTTCAGGCAAAATGTTTTCAATTGATTTTACACCCATTCATCAGAATTGTTTGCTTTAAAAACTGATTTTATGTCTAGCTAGAACATGACCAAATACATTTAAACTAGATACACTGCATTTGTACATGCAACATATGGCTACTTGGTTTTCCTCCTATACTGGGACAGGAGGGCATTTTCAGCTGTTTACAGCAGGGCAGCTCATCACAACCACACCTGTGAAAAACAGCTTGGCCAGCTGTATTCCTCACAGGGCTGTATGTGCTAAGGCATCTCAAGAGCAGGTTGTGCCCGGCGCACTAAGCAGATCTTCCAGGCATTTTCTTCTCTGCTGAGGCAGGGCCACCCAGCTCTGGGAGTTAGCACCAGCATCCTAAAGGGGAGCAGCTAGAGCCAGGAATGAATAAGTGAAGAATGTGTGGACCTCAGGTGAATCGTCAGTCAGTTAAAGCTGATGCCTATGCGAGCTCCAACTACCTTGCAAAGTCAGGGCTTTGCAAAGTGGCATCAAAGGCTCACCTCTTTGCAACTTTACAGTTAAATAGATTGTGTCTACTACATTTTGAAAGTTCCAAATCAAGTTTAAGATGAGAGCATAGGCCATAAATAACTCAATGTGGGTGACTTGGTCAGCATCACTCCTACTGGCACAGATGTTATAAAAACTTCACAGTGACAGACACAGCATTACTACTGGTAAAGTGCAACAAAGCAATACTCCTTCTAGCATCACTCATAGTCTTTCCTCTGATTTCAGCTGATCACACCTGTGATTGCTGCTCTTGTTTCCCCTCCAGAGACCTGCCTGAGAGTCAGTGCTAAATGCTCCACGTAGCCCCACAGGATCCTTGCTGAGAGGGGCTGCTGAGGAAAAATCCTGGATCTGAGAATCCCTTATGTAAGCTCACGAGTAGGCTTTGCATGGCCATCGCCCTGGTTCTGCAGCAGAGCTAGTCTCAAGTTAATAATTACATGTGTAGCATGTTATGCAAGCATTCACTCCCACTTTTTCACTGGTGTCCATTCTTCTGCTTTGTGATAGCCACTCCTTTTCTCATTTGATTTCATGCGCTGCAGGAGCATGGGTCTCATAGGCATCAGCATTCCCTTCCCAGCCTCCCCTACCCCACAGCAGTGACCCCATGCTTCCTGGGTCAGGACCTGTATGCTGCTCGAGCAGCCTTTCTTCTGGATTCAAATTACTGAGACCAAAAGTTCAGCAGGTTCTATCCTCACTCAGTCTGCTAACATATTTGTTTGCTCCAGCGACCTCCCAGGTCACCAGCAGTCCTACCAAACCCATGAGAAGATCCTTGTCTTTCTTTACAACTGGCCTGATACAAGCACATTGCTTTGCAGGGAGAGCAGAGACAGGGGCCTAGTGAAGGGTCATGAAACACTGTTTGGAACCGCCAAGTTAGCAGTAAAGAATGCTGCCCACTTATGTAGAAAAACTGGGTGCCAGCCCCTCACCGACCCTGTTAATCAAGTTCTGCAGCCTGTAGCTAAGGGCTTCTAGAATTAGCTCTCTCCATCTGGTGGTGAGACACCTCTCATGTCTGAAACAGGTTTGCCTTGGGGTTGTTAAATACCTGCTCCATGTGATTGGGCTAATAAAAAGTTTTTAGCCAAACAAATCCCTGTTTGTGAAAGTATAAAAGCTAAGAGGATTAGATGTTAGTTAAACTAGACATAACTGAGAAACAGAGTTGCTGCTGTTAATTCTTAAAAATTCTATCCTAGTGTGTTTGGATGAAAGGGGTGGATAACGAAATTAATCTGTGAAACAAAAGTCTCAGATGACAGTTAAATCAGGTATATTCTGCAGGAAAAAATAGTCTCCCTTGAATTCAATATTGTCACATAACTGAAAGACTTTGTTCTACATACGGAAGGCAAAACCAGCTTTAATTAAAATTGTTTTAATCTCCAGTACTCTTCTTGTAAAGAAAATGTAGGTATTTTCTATTATTCTATAGGTTTACTAGCATAGCCCACTGGCTATGCAAACACATACAAATAATGTCAAAAGCTGGCTGAGGACAATGTAACTCCAAACTCTCATCAGAAATATTCCCTGCTACTAAACTGAGAAAGCAACTGAGTCTCATTCCTGTTGTACTGACCAGCAGAGAAGTCAGCGGCTGTCAATGACTGTCCACCCTGTCCTCCAAGGAGGAGTCTCAGTTATAAAGAATCAGCTTCTTTTGCATTTCCATAGGAATCAGAAGTCAACTTTCCGCAATAAGGAACTGCTTGCAGTAGCATCCCCAGTAAGGATAGATTATGGAAAATGGAATTTAGATCCACTGCATATTTGTGCTGAACAAATGTTTCCTCCCTACCAAAAAAACCCAGCAAAAATGGGCTATTAGAGCCTCCAGACTCCTTCTTCCCCTCTGAAAACACACTCTCATGTTATGCCTGTTCAGAAACTCTTGACTTTATTCCCAGTGAGACTGTTTGGTTCAGCAGCAGCCAGCAGCCCTCACCATCAGCATCTGCTGCTACCTGTCATTTTGCCTTGTTTCACTGCTTCTTCCTGGGCAGACATCCCACAGATCCCAGGGTTTTATCTTGGCTCCATTCTCCCCTACCAGCTTCCTTCTGGAGCACTTGCTAATAGCACTAATTACACTTCTGTTTGAATATAAATACTTTGCTTGGGGACATAGTAAGTATACACCTGACTTTGGAGCCTCTGAAAGAAGGCTGTTGTGCTGATCAGTGCCAGTAAGGAAGGGGGAGATGTAAGAACTACCTCTGCAGAAGTAAATTAAGTTAAATCACATCAGCAAGCATTCCTGGGTGCTGGAAACCAATTGCACCCTGTAAGGACCAGAACAGTCCCTGACACACTTTGTGCCCACATCATTTAAATACCAGTTGCCCAAACTAGAGGGCGAATACCACTCTCCCAGGCACAGGCTGGCGGTTAGAATGAGCTCTGGATCATTCCTACACGCAGTTTGGGTTCAGCCATTCTAATTTGGCGGGCAAGACAGCATCCTTCTATGTAGGAAATCAGACTCAGTGCCAGGGAGCAATTCTGGGCACGTTTAATTTACTAGCAGAGATGTAGCTAACGGAGAACAGAGACAGAAAACCAAATCCCTTCTTTAACAACCAAAATAGAGCAGTCTTTTACATCTGGAAATATTGAGGCAGATGATCATATAATTAGCACTTCAACAAGCTTGTACTGCCTGCAGCTAGAAGAATCATTCTCTGTGGAAGCAGGAATGCAGTTGAGCCTGCAAAAATGCAGTAAGGGATCTATACCTAATATTGCTGGATGGTCTGCGTATATCACGTGTGAGTTTCCACAGAGCTGAAAGAGAATTCAGGATTGAAATCCCACGTAAAAACTCCCCCCTCAAACCAGCTGAGGATGACTTGGCCATCAAGTGCCAGTGCCATAGTTCTACTCCTGGGAAGGTGAAAGTATCAAAAGTAGAAGTGTGTAAGCAACCTTTTTTCTTTCTACCAGAAGTTGACCCTGGAAGTGACAATAGCAAAAATTTTTTCCTTGCTTTTCTCAACAAAATTTAAAAATATCAATTTCAGTTTTCCTTTTTGTGTTTCTTTTCCTTTTTCTGTAGTGCTTCATTAAAATTTCCTACTGTAGTTTAATTTTTACGAAATCGCCACTTTTTGGTAAGTGTGCTGTTTGCACAGTTTTTTCCCCCAGATGGAATCCTGAGGAGCTTGCATATTGCAAGGAGAAAAAAGTACAGGTATGGATTTCTGTGCTGATGTTTCATCACATGTGTGGGCTGATCCTGGCTGTAGGTATGAAATACAAATTTAGTATATACAGATCTTGCTGATCTAGTCAAAGGATTAAATAACACATCTACCAGCCCTTTTACAGAAGGATGATTCAAGCAATCGGTAGGTTCCTAGGCTGCTGCACAGCCTGATCACAAGTGTATGATGGCATAAATAGATGAATAATAGCAACTGCATTTTCAGTCCCACCCACATTTCATCTGATTTTTAAAATCACATAACACCTACACACAATGCTTGGCTAAGTCTGACAAAAACAGCACAAGAAGATCAAAATATTGCTTTCTGTGTGTGTGTATCTCAGGAAGAATTAGCAGCTGGGGTTCTTTTTCCCTTTTGTTTCCTTATTTTTGTTTCTTTTAAGGAAATATGTCTGAGAACACAGCAGGCAAGTGGAGAAAGCTATTAGTTACTATGGGATTTGAAAAGGTAAGTCCTTGCACAAGTGCACGTGGATTGGACTGGCATGGGAGACAGCTGACCTGCTCTGTAATACTGCTGCTTGGCTTCCCAGTCGGACCGCAGCTAGCTTCAGCACATGCCATGACCTTGCCTGTTTTGAGAGCTGGAATAGTGTTGCCCTTGACTTGAATGGAGGCAGGATCAAGCCCTACCCAGAAAGTTTCATACGCTACGTGTCGCATGTGCATGCCAGCATTATGCGACGGGGAGAAAAATGGAAACCTGTCAGGCACAGAACTGGTGCACTCAAGGACATACTGTTGTTTGTTCTGCAGCTTTGCCACTCTAATGGGGATTAACAATGTGCCATTGATAGCTGCCGTGATAAAGTCACCAAAATGCCTCGGTTTTTAACTTTCAGAGCATGGTCAAAACTTTGAAGGGAAATAACTTGTTTGGCCTCAGGGTCAGTTGTTTGGGTTTTTTTTTGGTGGCTTTGCAGCTTTGTTTTAATTAAACTGAGAAAGCATTTACTTTTTCCAGCCTTCTCTCTCCCCTTTTCCCCTCCTTTGTTCCCCAGCTAACACAGGAGCAGATTGAAGTCCCCTCCCAATTCCTTTATTATTTATTTTTTCAACCAAGTCGGTCAGTATTGAAAGTCGCCAACCTTTGCTTTCTGGAAATTCTTTGGTGTATTACTGCATAGCAGAGTGGTGTGACAAGGATAAAGAGATTAGAAGTAATTTCATATAACTCCTTCTTCTGTCAAAATCTGCAGAGGCTTTTACTGGTAACTCAGTGTTGCTGAAATTCTTCATTAAAAGCTTTCAATATACAGGCAGGAAATCTCTATGCACTAGGGAACAGAGTAACCAAAACAGAAGGAGAGGAGGAATATTCAAGAGAGAATACAGAGGAAAAAGCCCCCACAACTGGTCAAGTACAACAATAATAATGTATGCTATCTACAAGGGGGTTGATGCCAATTCAGCTTTGAAAGACAAAGAAACACATGCTGATTTTCACTGGTTTCAAGTAATTAGACGTAACTAATGCAGACCCAGGCTTCCCTTGCCACCATTAAAGAGCCGAGGTGGATATGAGCTGCTGCTGGATGATCACTACTGCAAGCTGCCGTGGCTCAAACAGAATTCAGGCTGTGTTTTCCCTGTATGTTGCACCAGCACACTGTACTATACGGGCAAAATCTGGCCAGCATATGAGGAGCTTTTCCTGGTAAGATGCTTGGGAGTGACCCCTAGTTTTGTTGGTGTGGGGAAGCAGGAAGGAAACACAGGGAGAAGAAAGAATTAAATATGAACTGTCCAACACAGCTGGGCCAGCCAACAACTGCGCTGCAGGCCTGACCAAAGCTTTGAAGATGAAAGGGGGCTGCTTGCTTTCTCTATGATTGTCTTGTTAAATGAACAGAATAGATGTGAAATGATAATGACAGCCCTGCACTTTTTGAAAGTGTAATAAAGCTATTGTCATGCGCTGCAGGTCCTCCTCAAAGCCAGTGACCTTGCAGAAGAACAAAGTACCAATGAGCACGGGCACAGGTGCATGAAAGGAGGCATACCACTACTACCCCAGGTTAGGAGAAGAGTTTAAATGCTCTGACCCCTCAGAATGCTCAGAATGGTACAAACCCTACTGCTTTTTTTTGGTGTCCTTTTCTCTGTGAATCATCCACCCACTAGTTTTTGTAAGCATATCTACAACTCAGGCCTGCTCAATGAAGGCTGCAGCATGATCCGCTGTGTTTCAGCCCACTTGGGACAGGAGGTTTCATCCTTATCTTCAGCCACTTGCTACACATGAGGGAGGTTGCTCTGCATGCTTCATTTCTGGTTTTGAAGCTGCTTGACCAGGGGCTGCCTTTCCCTCTAGTGTCTGTGGTACCCAGTGCAACAGGCATCTTTCGTTTCTCTGCTTCTGCTTTAGAACAATACATTAGAAGAACCTAATCTTTGCCAGTTCACATTGGCTGGGACATTCAGGCTCTGATCCAGCACCTTTCAGGTCACAAAGGCTTTGGTGATGGCTTTAACAGAGGGGAAGCAGCCCCCTGCAGAGATGTGCCTCAGCCCTAGCCTGTCTGAAAGCAAAATGCCAAGGCAGACAGACAGCACTGTGTGGTAGGCACCTCTGAGTTTGCAGTCCCATCATCTCAGTCTATTACCAATCTCCCATTCTTTACCTGAAAGCAACTTAACTTCAGGTAGCTATCACTTGCAATTATTACCTACCAGGAAAAGGAGAGCCAACCACTCCAGAAGCAGAGGGTCTATTGCTACATTTGACTCCTGCTTTTACAAACCACATTTATTAAACAGTTCTCTGGAAGAGGTATAATGTGGTGGTCAGAGCCATGTTGGACATGTTCTCTAAGAGAGTAAATATCTAACACTGGGAGACCTAGCAAGGGTAATACCCAGTCCTCAGCACTCTCCTTGTTATTTGTCTTCCATAACGCCTTCCTTTTTTATCCTCCTATCTTTTCTTGTCATGCCAATGACACCAGCTTCATTTGTCTTTTCCGCAGGCTGTTATTCCAGGCACAACGATGTCAGTGGAAGAGGCTACTTGCCATGCTGCGCCAGGCTCACCAGCTCTCCAGCCTACCAGTGAGGATGCATGGTAGGTAGGAATGCATCCAGAACTGTCCTGAAGCCAGTCTCTAAAACAGTGTTAATCAGAGTGTGGGTGACTGCCACATGTGAAAAGCTCCTACCACAGATGTGCAGGGATGTGGATAAAACACAGAAATGGGTCATGCCACAGAAACAACATCCCAGGATTCCCTTTTCCCAGCCCAAAACCTAATCAGCCACTGACAGGAAGGATGCCTCTTCTTGTGGGTTCTCCTCCTGGCCCTGCAGCTCCCTGTCTATGAAGTGTCAGTGGGCTGGCATCTTTCTACCCCAGCTGCTTGCTTCTGGGTGTGCACCGCAAGACAAGCCTTCTAGTCCAGAAGGTACTTTCCCTAGGTACCCTCCAACCTGACAAACAGTACCACAGCTCTCACTTCCATGTTCTACCAGGTGAAAGCATCAGCCCAGGTCTGGAGAGTTGCTGCAGACCCATGCATGGGAGAGTGAGTGCTGCAATGTGCTGCTCCCCCCGAGAAGCGCCAGAGGTCCCCTGGAGCACCTGATAATTGAAAGTTGGGTGCTGCAGATTGGATACTGCACTGCTCCAGACCCTCAGGGGAGAGGTGGCCTCCTCTGCCCACCTTACAGTGGAGAGAGTGACCCTGTTGCAGCAGAGAAGCTGGGCTCAGGCATCAACAATGACTGCTGTCCCCACCACTGTCCCAGAGACACTGGAGATGATGCGGCACCCGATGCACTGTGAGAAAGGGGAACTCAGCTAGGGCAGATAAACAAGCTCTTGACTACTGTCTTCTGCCCTCACTCAGCACATGGATGCTGAGTATTGCTGGCCAAGTCACTTAAACCAAGCTTTGTATATATGGTCACAGACTGTATGTTCCTTATTTTTGGGTGGGAACATTTTCTGGTCTGCAATTTGCACGCAGAAGCAATGAGAACTTAGAGCTTCAAGTGAACTTGCTGGGAAATGCATTTTGAAAATGTGGATCTTAAGCAAAATTTAGTTTTCTGGAAAATGGAGTCACCAGGCAGGCAGTGTGACTGACTCATAATGCTTGCTGGAGTACAAAACTATGAGGAGACAATTTATCTTGCCCCAAGGCAAACATTTCATTTCTGGGTTCTCTAGCCCATTTTTATTTTAAAGTTCAGTCAAATTTCTAGATGAAATGTCATTCTGAAACAAAATGTGTTGCATCAGTTAAAAAAATGTGGAAATTACACTTGGACTTATTTGCATATGTTTATTTCTGATCACCCAAAATAAGCTCTTAGCTTGACACAGATCTATAGCTAGAGCTCGTTAATCCTAAAACACATTTTTCAGTGAAGATCACCTTTAACTAAAAAAGTTCACCTGTGCCTGGCATCCTAAACTGTACAGTCAAAACTATGGTAAACTTCTTAATTTATAGACTCTGCCCTATTGGGGTTTTTTGTCAACTAAATAGCAAATGCTTGTTGTGCAAATTATCTCCTTACTGTTTGTGTTTAAATGTTATAAAGATGAAGACCATGAAAAGGCAAAGAGCGCTAAACCTCTTCAGAGCAAAGCAATGTAAGAGCACGAACCATTAATGTTCCGAATACCAGGGGGAAAAAGCTGCATTTCAAGTAAATTGCTCACTGCCCACCCTCCTTCTCTGACCACTCTCCATTTCATACATGGTATGGGGCAAGGGTCCTACAAAAGACTCAGCAGTACTGAATGTGTCAAAAAAACAGGATCATGCTATAATAATACACATCAGAAGCTGAATAAGGATTGTGCAGACTATGAATCTGGCACTATATGAATTTCATATTTCATACTTTTTCTGAGAGGATGTATCTGTGCACTGTTTCTGAAGCTTGTATGTTTTGTGTTTTGTTGATGCATAATGAACCTAACCCCAGATTTCCATCATGTGGCATCCTACCAATGTGTGTGTCACCCAGAGGGGTAGCACATGAGATTTACCACATGGACTTCTGCTCCATGAAGTAACGGAGTAAATCACAGAAGCAGGGCAGCAGCTCAGCCTGGCGTTTGCTGGCAGCAGCAGCAAAAGAGGAAAGAAGATGGAAAGGGGGACTCATTCCAGCTTCACAAGGGAAAGGAAGCTCCAGAAAAAGCCCTGGATTCTCATCTCCATGAGGTCCAGCTCAGGTTTGGTCCAGGCTTTTTGGATGATCTGCCCCATCAACCCCACCGGCCCTTGTCCAATACCAGTACCCCAGCCTCACACTTTATCCACTTCCTCTGGTTACTACTTCTCGCGCCAAATCCCCCAGCCAGGCTGGCTACTTTTGCAGCCCCACGATGTCAGACCCTTCTCCTGAATGTGCTGCTATGCCCTCAAATCCCTTGTTGCAGCATTCTGACTCCCCATCAGCTTTTCCAGGCAGAGAGTCGTCTTCCCTCTCCTACGTCCTTGCCTCTCTTCTCTCTCTTCTTTTCCCTTGCTCCTAGACTTGACCTTCTCTTTGCAGCTCCAAGCCCAGTACCTGTTTCTTTGCTTCCTTTATCTTTAGATGCCCTATACACTGCTCCTGAATTCAGAGTCAAAGAGCCTAGCAGCTTCAACTGAAGTCTCACTCAGGCTGGAGCATATGCAATGTGAACAGTGGTTTCTGGGACTTGGATGTTAAAAGTTGAAGTTTCCACTGAACACACAGAAACTGCAATTTTCAAAGGCTTAAACCTGGGTACCTCTGCGCAAGGGGCACTTCCCTACTAAAGGTCAAGTCACTGCCCTAGGAAGAGGTTGCAAAAACCGGGGAAAAAAGGTGAAAATTCTCTAACATTGATTTTCAGGAATGGTTGAATCATTTTAGGTTAAGTGACTCCCTGTTCTCTATCCAGGCCAATGCAGAACAATTCACATGCCTCAGGTGGATATTTTGCCATGCAGTGTTTCAAGCCAGGGACTTCAAGCTATGCAAAACTACAAGCAAATGAAAATAGTCTCCTACTAGAAAATGCAGGGCACCCTTATCAACCAAAGCTGCTCTACTCCTTTTTACATCTGCTCATACAATGGGAACTTTGTGTTGCAAAGTTCCATGCACATGGAGCAGCTACAGCCCTGTGTCTCTGTAGGTTCTATTGCGTGAGCAGTATTTTCTGAAGTGGGGCACAACAGTTGCACCTATTTATTAATACAAAAGCTAGAGGCTGTTCAGTAGTGTGTTTCAAACTGCTTTTCCAAAAGCAGTGATGTGAAGCAGAAACTTGTCGCAACCAGCACCCTGGGGACTCCCGGGTCTCCTGTGGCCCTGGGGTTTCACAGCAAGCACCGCTCAACCCACTCTTACTTCACAGGGGCACAATGGAGCACAAAACATAACCTGCTGGGCAGTCCCCTGCGCTCCCCTGGTGGCTTTCATCACTGGTGATTGCAAAGACCTACATAGAACCAGCAGCACTTCCCAAACGTCACCTTACCCTGGGGCTCTGGGGGTGCTGAGGACAGTGTAGGAAGAGGAGCCAAGAGGCAGGGAGCCCAGGGGCTGCCAGAGATTTGGGTTAGGTGTCCAGCTGATAAACACCTTCTTTCATCCCTCCCTGGGGCTCTCACAGCACAACTGCCCATGCACAACTGCCCAACCATCTCAAAACAGCAGCATAAGCCAAGCACACAGAAAACCCTGAGATTTGCTATAGCTCTCCAAAGATCAGCCATAGCAGATCCTGCTGCAAAACACCACAACCTAATAGGATGTTCAGCTTTACCAGCAGAGACCAGTAACTACAAAACAAGTATTCACAGCAACCAGAAACAACCCATTCACTGCACTGTTGTTAATTCACCTAAGCCATTTTCTGCAGCAAGGCAGGGACATGAACCCAGGTTTCCTAAGCTTTATACTGGTGCCTTTCCTGCAAAACCAGTCATTTGTACACTTTTTGTTTCTTGCCTGGCCTGTTCTACACCCTGTTGCACATATACGTATGTGTGAACTCAGAAGAAACCTTTGTTTAACAGTGATTGACATTTGCAAGAGCTTTAAGAATGCAATGATTTTGGCATCGGTTACTTTCCAGGTAAGGATTAACAAACCCATGAGTTAACCACCTGTGGATGCTCTTTGTTTAAAACAGGATGCGTTTTAAAATGAGGGCAGCTTTCAGATTTTTTGCAGAAAGTTCTACTTTGACTTGGAAATAGGGAAGCACAGCAAGGGTTGCAAAATGAAACAGATAAGATTAGACAAAGAGGAAATGTGAGAGAAAGAGTTTGGATCTCTGGAAGGAGCAATAAAATGCTGCTCATCTCAACATTGTTCATGTTAGAGTGCTTGTTTTAGAAGGCACAGAGGCAGTGCCCCTTGTCAGAGGTAATGCACAAGCTAAGCCCTTCCTGTGTTTTGGCATTGTGGCTGGAACCCAGATTTGAATAATGTAGAAACGCAATGAAAATGAAAGCCTGTTTCCTTCACTCTGCATGTCATTCTGAGATGCAGATGTTGGAAGGAGTGAGTTCACCACTTCTGCCTTTCAATGGTACCATTAACTCTGCACCCAGCTATGTTGCACTCTGAACTGGCTTGTGTATTCCCTGGTGCTCCACAGACACTTTGCTCAGCAGCCCATCACTTTGCATCTTTGCAAACATGCACCCTGCTCCAGGATCCTCAGCTGCAGACCCAAACTCACTGATAGACACAGGCAGAGCAACTGGAGAGCTTGGAGGCCCCAGAAACTGGCACGTGTACGTGCTGCTTGCCATATTGCAACGTGTGGATGGAGCCCAGCCACCAAAGAGTTTTCATCCTGTGGTTTTGGCCAAGTTTTGCTTTGAATCCAGAACTCAGAAAAAAACTTGCACAACAATTACTATCAAGCTCATCTAATCCTCTTTGCACTGGCCTTAGCTCTGGAAAGGGTTTTTCCAACCCGTTTTGGGTATTGCTAGGTATGGATATATGCATGGGTGCAGATAGCCTTTTATTGCCCTGTGGGAGCATGATTACAGCTCACAAACTGCAGCAGGATCCTTTCTGGTTAATCTGGAATATGAGAAAAGAACATACAGTTGCCTACACATTAAAAACAGAAGTATGTGTCCAAGGATACTATAAACTTACACCCAACTCATAACTCCCATGTGGAGTCTGTGTCTTGGGTACCCACAGTATTCACAAAAAGCTGCAGTCTTTAACTGATTTTCACTATTACCAGTATGAAACTTTATTGCAAATCTAACCTTCTAGGCTTACAGATACATGGCATTTTTCATAAAACTAAGTTTATTGCACTGCCCATAGGTTAGTAGATTGCAGCGTCGGCAGTTTTGCTTTAATTTTCTTTTGAGACCCTGTATTATTTACATAACATTTATTTAGAAAGAACTCTTGTGTCTATTGGAAAATACAAAGAGGGAGAGATTCAAGACATATATATCTTGCATATATTTCTGTATATATTCTTTAACAGCCCTTCTTCTATGACACTCCTCAAGAGTGCATTTGTTTCACAAGGGACAGAAAATAAAAAGTGTTTTCTATCTGTTGGTGAGGAAACTATGGCACAGTGAGGAAAATGATCCCATCTAGGTCATTCCCCTAAACCAGGGACAAAGGTGGTAATTAAACACTGAAAGATGACTAACAGTGCTTTGGGAATTAAAAATCCAGCATTGGGACTGATTTGTGCTGATACGTGTTGCATATATACAGAGAAGCTTACAGCTGTTTAGAAGCAACGAGGTAATCCCCAAAGAGCCGCAAAGTTAAACTTAACCAAAGTCTTGTTCTCTGCCCCTATATAGGTACAGAGTTCTACTGACTTCACTCAGGTCAGTGATCACTGATACCAGTGCAGAAGAAAGGCTACTATTTGAACAAAGAGTGCAATAATTTATCAATATATAAAATAAAAATATAAATATTTATACTTTTTTTTTATATGCCAATATAAATAATATACTTTTCCTTGGTTTTTTTAAGCTCGGTGATCTACATATGGAAATGCCAGGATCTGTCTCAAATTTCAACCTCCTCACGAAAGCCACAAGCTGGGGCTGGTCAAACGGGCTCATCCCTCTGCGGAATTGCTCTACTGATGAGACAGACAGCACAACAGTGCCAAGAACCTGCTCCGAGCAACCCCACAGCCCAGGGGTTAGCAAGATTGCAGGTAACACACCTCTCAATCCCCTGCTGTGGTTTAATGGTGCCTCTCTTCCTGCTGGTGTACCCCCATAAACCCACGTTTGGGAGATAGCAGGAATAAAAAAGCCACAGTTAAAACTCCAAATAATGCTGTAGACAGAGCAGGGAAAAGCCCTGGAACTGCTCTGTGAACCAAACAGCCTCTCGTGCTGAGTTTTCCTCATTCTCATGAGAAAGCCAACAACTAAGGCCACCAATGCCTCCAGTTTAGCAATTCTTAACTGCACCTACTCAGAGCTTCTGGCAGTTCATTCCACATGCTTCAGAGCTGTAGTTTTTATACAGTGCCCCATATATCAACCAGGCAGTAAGCTGATAACTTTACTGAGGCAGGTGGCCATGAGAATGGCCAGGAATTTGCACAGGAATTTCAGCAGAAATTTTCTTACTTAGACTCTTAAGGTCAGCAGACAGTAAAAACTCAAATTGTTTGCCAGTCTGTCTTGCTGCTTACCAGGAATGTCAGCTTGCAGACAAATACCTGCAGAAAACCAGCATTTTCAAAAGAAATAAAAATTGAACATGGGAAGATATGGTCTCTGGCCTTGGCATCTTGAATAAGGACCTGCAAACACCTGTGGTAAAACACAGGTTAGAGAAAAGACCTTCTAATACCAGGAAGGCTCTAGGGGGTTATATGCTGGCATGTTACAAGGCAGAAAGAAGCAGAGCAGCCAGAGACGTGTTCAGGACCCACTGCCTGTCTCAGACCACGTTCCCATTGATTGCACACACACCACTGGGAGGCAGAGCGCTCTCCCCAGTGACACCCCTGTGGTGCTTGGAAAGATTTATTGTGAGCATGTACAGTCTGACCTGTGACTCATTATAGGTAAGATGAGACCTGGGGCTTCAGCATGTGAAAGAAGCATGTAGAAGCCTTTTTATTTATTATTACTCAGTACAATTAGGTTCTATGAAAATCACATTGTTTTCCTCCCTTGCAGAACAACCATGGCCTGTTTGGACCATGCCCAGGGTGCATAAAAGCTTGTTCCTGGGCTCTGGGGTTGTGCATCTGGGTACATCTGGTGAGCCCTAGGTGCTCAGGATGAGCAGATAACCTCAGCAACAGCATCTCCTCACCCTGTTTATTTTGTAAACACTGAATCAGGCACCACATATGGCAGCAACAAAAGGCATGCTCAGTTCTCCTGAGTCCAACCTAAGCCACCTCCAGCTTCCCATCCACTGATGTGTGCACTCTGAAAGTCGTTAAGTTGGGTCTTTTCTTGCCTGTTTCAGAAGGCCAAGAATCCAAGGACAGAGTCAGTCTTCAAGACTGTACTGCAATCCCAAAATTTTGAATACATCCACCCATTAAATCTACCTCTACTTGCAGCTTTACCTGTGACTATGCTCCTGTGAGCTTCAGGGACCTTATTAGTGCTATCTTTAATCCTAGTGGCAGTGAAATGCTCCCTCTGAGGACTAGCACTCACATTAGGATGTGGGTACCAGTGCATGAACTCTGGTGAAATTGCAGCATCCACAGCCAACAGAAACTTCACTGCCAGAAGCGTGCACATGATGTGGACATGGCCTAAAGTCATGTTAATAACGTGAATATTTTATTATGGTGAGCCGAATGTATTCTTTTGTTGTAAAAGCATCTAAAGGACATGTCCCTGCATGCAAAGTGCTTGACTCTACCTTCCCTCATTGCGTTTCATGCCTTTTTTTCCCCAACTCTGACTCTTCTTCCCTCCCCAAACATGAGAGCTTCTACAGTAGCACCCTGCATGCTGCTCAGTCTTCATGCTCTCTATTTCTCACTCCAGCACACGCTGCACCTTTAAAGACATCAGTTAGCCACAGTCTCTTCATACTTCCTTCCCTCCAGGTCCTAAAACCTTGTGTTTTAGCAGCAAGGCTTTCAAACTTTAATGAAGCATCTCTGTCTCAGATGTTCCCTGAGATCAGACTGTACTCAGTGAGCTGATCTTTTCCCCTCTTTCTCCCTCTTCCTCCTCCTCTTTACAAGGATCCCTTATTTCTCATTTACTCCCTTCCCAGCCCTACAGATGCCTCACCTCCACAGAAGTCCACCACCCTCCTGCTCTGGTTTTTATTCTCCAATTTTCTCTTCTCACTGTTGCTGACTTCTGCTGATGACCCATTATCACTCCCTTGTCATGCTGTGTCCATCTCATCCCTTCCCTTCTTTTGCTGCCCTGATCCTTTACTTTCATTCTTAAAAAAAAGACCATTTGTATAGCATGCACTGCTCAGATTCCAGGCTCTCTACAGCTGAATTTTCCCAGCACTAACTTTCAAGTGGTCCCATTCAGCACTGCCCATTAGCCTCTCCCATTATGTCCCACCATTCAGCCTTCCTTCGATTTCCACTCCATCAACCCTGATGAGTTCTCTTTTGCTTTTAACTCTCATCTTTCGACAAAGTTAAATTGCAAATTCTCCCTATACTTCAGTTTCCTTCAATTTGCTTTCCAATAATACCCAGCCAGCTGATGTCCTTCCCTCACTCTTTCTGCTACCTTCTGAAAGGGCCTGCTGATACCCTAGCCATCACTTCCAGCTCAGTGTGGGTAAAGCAGGGTCCCTAATATCCCCACTCTCAAAAGATACCCCAAATAGCTTTTTTCTCCTTTCCATGGTGTCAGTTACCACTCTGCTAGCAGACAGGGCGCAGGTCTTATTTGGGCAGCCTTGCTTTTAAGGTACAGCTAAGTTGATGCTTTTTGCTTACACATCAAAGATACTGCCTATTCTATTTGCCCTCATAGCTAAAGCAGTTCTCTGGGGTCTCGCCCTTACATTAGCTCAGCAATTGCGATAAACTTTTCTCTGCTTTCATAATTGCAATCTTGATTTGATGTTTCATCTTCCAAATACTATTACAGAGGTAATTTTCATAGCCTGATGCTTTGAGTGTGCTACTCATTTTTGTGCTTCTGTTCACCACCACTCCATTCTCTAACAAATAAAATGAAAGGTGTCCTTATACACAGCACTTGCACAGGCAGGCTGAGTTGAATGGCAAATGGGTGCCTTTTGCAGCTTTTGAACACTCACTTCATGCTTCCTATCAAGTGTCTTCCGGTTTTACCTTGTAATGCCTCCCTGGGATTATTTCCCTGGTCACAACTGCAGAAAAACTTTGCTCATCTCTCCTTAATTCCTTCGAAAATCTCTCCCTTGCTGTTGAAATAGCCAGGCTGCCAGCGTGCTGTGCCTGCTCTGTACCCACCTGACCATTTGCTTGTGCTCCACCCGTTGTCTAGCCCATCTCTTGCTTCTCACCAGGTATTTCATGCATAAACTCCAAATGGTGGTGACAGCCCTTCCACTCCGCCTCCAGAGCAAGTATACACACAGCAGCAACACCCAGGTCAGAAATCCCAGGTCTGTGACAGTGCAATAATTAACGATATCTTTAATGATACCAAGAGCTCAACTGAGGCTGAACCTACACCGTGACTTGTGATGGAGCTTACCAAGTTTCTCTGATGAAAGACAGAAATGCAGATGCAGTATTTCAGTTTATTTCTATGGTAGAACTCAGGCACACCCACTGGGTACTCAAAAGGCCAAAATATGAATGCAAACCCTGAGCTACATCACTTGGGGTGGTGCTTTTCAAGAGTAAATCTCCCAATGGCCCCAACACTGGCAAATAGGACAGACAGCGTTTCAGTTGTCAGTGACTGGTTAAGCCATGAGCACTTTAGACGCAGATGAAAGTTACCATTGTCTTGATTCTTGGTCAAGAATTCTTACGCACTTGTAGTTTCTTTCCCTCTTGTGCCAAATAAGCCTGTCTGTGCTGACTTAATCTCAGCTTTATGACCTAGTTAGGTAAAAGATAACATCCAGACTCTAAATATGTTTTTTAAAACACACTCTTAAAAACATAAAACCTCTCTCTCTTCTCTTTGAATGGAATCCTGCTTGTGATCATAGCAAATGAAGGACTGGAAAGGACAAAAATGCCCTCAAATATCAGGTAGTCAGCTTAGCGGTTGCTAAAAAGTTGCTTTGCTCTGTCGAGTTTACTGTGTCACCAAAACCCTACCAGACATAGCTATACAAAGCCTGCATTGTCTCATCAAGACTACTGAGATGTTCCTGATCTTGGCAAGAGCTAGGTGTACCAGAAGCATTTTATTGAAAAACCAAAAAATTTACAATAGCAGAAAGAAATATTATTTTAAGCCTCTTACTGGAAAGATGAAGGTCATAGTCCTTCCTTCTGCTAAAGCAGCACTCAAAAATATCCTGTTCACGGGATCTATTTTATGACCTTGAAAATTGCACCTAAAAATCCCCATGTGAAACAGATTTCAAAGTGACTCAACTATTGCTTGAATATAAAGAAGGATTTGTGGGGTTAAGTTGTTGGCAATTTGGAGATCTCAGCTTCCTGACAGAAGAGGCAACTATACATACCCATACACAGATGTGGAGGTAATTCCTCATAGTTAGTCTGTCAGATCTGCTTCCTTGTTACAAAGCAAACTCTATCTTTACGATCATCCAAGTCACTAATTTCTTGTATTCAACAGGAACAGGGTCTGGCAACATTTCTTCACAAACAGCACATATTTTCCCCTATTAACTTCCTCAAAAAATCAGAGCAATGTTGTTTTGGGAAACTATGCACAAATGATTGGGGCCAGTGTTTTGAATGAAAAAGCCAAGATTATATTATTGCTTCACCTGTAAGTGTAGTGTAACATCTGCTGGAGTTTGTCACTGTAACAGTGCTGTGGGCCCATATGGTAAACCAACAGATGCTTTCATGCCCACTCCAGAGTAACCCCTGGATCTTCTTCTCTAGCTGTAGGATATTAATAAATGTTGAATATGTCACTGCTAACCCAATGAATATGAATTCAATATACACCTAAAACCATAAAAATCAATTTCTGGTTGACAGAAGCAGTAATAGGTCTGTAATGGTTGAAGTAAGAATTGCCATCTGTGTTGCTGGGATTTCACATTTTTAATCAGCTACCAAAAAAGCATCATTTCCAGCTTTTTACCCAAGTGGCCTTAATTTTCACAGGGGAAAACAGATGACAGTGGAAAAGATGTACCCTAACAATCAAAAGCAAACCCCCCTACCTTCTGTCAGGTGCTCTCGCAGTTGCTGCAGAAGGGAACGTAGCATTTCACAGAGCAGTAACATGTGAGGAAGCCAAGGCCCCGAAAGTTGGGCAGCCTCAGAGCAGACCCCAATGCTGGGAAGAGCTCTGCTGATAGCAGCCTGTGACTGCTCAAGATCAAGGTTTCAGACTGAACAGCCACTGAAACAGTATTGCCTGAAGGCTCTCCCATCTCCGCTGCTTACATTAAATACTTCCAAGTTTTCAACGTTTTTCTAATCTCATGTATTGAAGGCAGCACATTCCTTTACCTTTGAAAACTTCAAGCAAAGGTTTCACACCATAGGCTGCCACAGGGACACAGAAAGGACCAGCAACTGTATTTATATGCCAGCCAGCTCTAACTATTTCCCTAACAACACCTAGGACCAGAAGTCCTTGTCTCATAGAGATGGTACTCAAAAGCAGGGGAGGGAATTGGGGTCTCCATGGGCAGGGAGGTGAGGTAGAAGCACCTGCCCTTAGCTCCCAGTGGGATGCATGGCTTTAAGACAAGCCAGGAGAGCAACCACTCCCGGACAGGAATAGATGTGGTACTCGGGGGGAGAGGGGATAAATGCGCAAGAGAAATGTTTGCTTCTTCATTCATCTGGCAGACAGCATCCTGTTACTCTTCAGCACCCACGCTACAAGCCTGTCGGACACCAACCAGTGGCGTACTCCCGGCACTATCTCCGCTCCCTCTCCGAGAGCACATATTGCCTTCCAGCTCCCCAGCTGCATACCAGCCTCCGCTTAAGACGGCAGGCGACCTCTCACCGCCGCGGCCTGGCACCTGCGGCGTGCTGGGCTTGCGGCCCTCCGGCAATCCTCCTGGCACCCGGCCGCGCGGTGCCTCCTTGCTTGCGAAAGGCGCCTGGTTCCCTCCCGCAGCATGCGAGCTCTGCCCGGCTGGTAACGAGTAACTGCGGGTTGACCGAGTTACGGTTTGCGAGGTCTAGGAGGCATACAAATGCATCAGTGTTCATCTGTGTCAGCCTCAGGCAGCTTGCTCCACCCCGGCCGTACTCTCCTGCCCTCTACCAGGTCAGCCCCGTTTTGCTGATACCGTCTAGGAGGGATTTTGCGATCTGTTAGGTCCCAGCCAATCTTTAAGTGTAATAATACTTCGGCTTTAGCTCAAAGTTTCGTTTTAAATTCCAAAGAAGAAATGAGCTGTGTAGCTTTCCTTCCAAAAAAAATCCGAACCAACAGCTATTTCTTTTAAGATGAATAAGGAGTCCCTGGAATTTCTCATCTAATCACACATATCTCAGAGTGAAGGAGACGCTTGACCTCCTGATTGATACCTGTATTCTGGACGGCCATCAGAAATTCTTCCCAGATAAGATCCCATTCATATGCTAATGCCTATAACAGACTGGCAGACGGCAGCCTATCTCGGAGCCCTCTTGTCACCTCCCTGTCACTTGTGCCCCTGCTCCTCGTTCTGCACAAACTACACCATTTTAAATGCTGAAAAAGAAGAAACAGCCATACAAACAAAACAATCCTTCCAAAATTTACTCCAAAGACATTAGGCACGTCACACTGTGTTTTTTCTTTGACATGGAGTAACACACATCTTTTAATTTAAAACTCTCAGTTCACTTCTCACTTGTTAATACCCATTTCTGCCTCTCACCTGTCATCTTCCCTCGGAATCACCAGAAATCTGTCACTTGGAAAGAGGCACCAAAACTTCACTGAGGATCTCTGCAGTCCTCTCCACTTGCCTTTTCCGCCTGGAAATACTTTTAAACGCGTTTTCTGAGCGCACGTGTGTTCTCTTACTTTGTCAGCCCAATCACAGGAAAGTGAACCCTCAGGTAAAGACAGAGGAAGAGCAGAGCGAGCTGAAAAGCGGCAGTACCTACCTGGAGCCCACCTCAGCGCCCAGCACCATTCGCAGCAGCGGCAACGTTTCAGGGCAGCAACCTAATACATTTTCCTCTCTACTGCGCTGCTGAAGGAGAGTTGAGCAACTCCTCACACTGCGGCTTGGAGCAACAACTCTCCCAAGCCTTAACCCCCTCTCTTGGCTCTTTGCTTTTTTTCCTTCCCCCCCCCCCCCCCCCCCCCGGCCTCCATTGAAGCCTGGGTTTGTGTGTGTTTTGGGGGGGGTGGGGGGGGTTTAGGGGGCACCCATTCGTGTTGTCCCGCCGCAGGTGGGACGCTCCTCGTTGCTGGTGGGGAACCTGAAGAAGAAGTATGCGCAGGAGCTGCTGGCTGAGAAGCTCCCACCGCAGGACAACACCACCACCACCGACTCCGAGATGGAGGAGCCCTATCTCCAAGGTAGCGCCCGGCCCCCCAAGCTGAGGGGTGGTGATGGTGACGGGGGGGGGGATGTTCCTAAGGCTGAGCTGGTTGCGTTTCTCTCTCTGGGTGTCCCTCCGCGCCCCCCAGAATCCAAAGAGGAGGGGAACCCCCCCAAACTGAAGTGTGAGCTCTGCGGCCGCGTCGACTTCGCCTACAAGTTCAAGCGCTCCAAGCGCTTCTGCTCAATGGCTTGTGCCAAGAGGTACACAAACAGCCCCAAAGCGTAACCAGCGCACCCCATAGCGCAGTGGGACCGTGACCATGTGTCCATGTGTGTGTCGTCGTTGTCCCTCCCTCCAGGTACAACGTGGGCTGCACGAAGCGGGTGGGTTTGTTCCACCCCGACCGCAGCAAACTGCAGAAACCCGGCGGCCCCCCCCACGGCCGGCGCCGTGCCTGCAAGGGGACGCTGCCACCGCTCAGCAAAGACACCAAGAAGCAGGTGAGGGTGGGATTCACCCCTTGGAACACGGTGGGGAAGGTGAAGGGATGAGAGGGGGGGGTTGCACGCACCCACATGAGGCCGGCGCTGCTCCGTCCCCCGCAGCCGCCGGTGTCTCTGCCGCCGGGGTCGGTGCCTCTTTCCGTGACGGCGTCGTTGCAGCTCAACCACAGCCAGGAGGACTCGAGCCGCTGCTCGGATAACTCCAGCTACGAGGAGCCGCTGTCGCCCATCTCCGCCAGCTCCTCCACGTCCCGCCGGCGCCAGGGCGAGCGTGAGCTGGAGCTGCGTGACATGGAGCTGCCCGACGTGCACGTCCGAGACCTGCCCGGCATCGGCCATCGCTTCCTGCCCAGCGAGCCCAGCAAGTGGAATGTGGAGGATGTCTATGAGTTCATCCGCTCGCTGCCGGGTGAGGAGCGGTGATGGGCACCCCGAAAGCACAGGGTGGTGGGTTTGGAGGGGGTGTTTGTGAGCAGAGGGTGATGGGCATCCCCAAAACCATGGTGTTTTGGGGTGAGGAGCAGAGAGGGATAACCCCGTAACCGTGGTGTGAGGGGTGGGTTTTTGGGGTGAGGAGCAGAGAAGGATAACCCCATAACCGTGGTGTGAGGGGTGGGTTTTTGGGGTGAGGAGCAGAGAAGGATAACCCCATAACCATGATGTGAGGGGTGGGTTTTGGGGTGAGGAGCAGAGAAGGATAACCCCATAACCATGGTGTGAGGGGTGGGTTTTGGGGTGAGGAGCAGAGAGGAATAACCCCATAACCATGGTGTGAGGGGTGGGGTTTTGGGGTGTTTCTGAGCAAAGGGTGAGGAGCAGCAAAGGGGCACCCCATAACCACAGGGTGGATGGTTTTGGGGAGATGTTTTTGAGCCCAAGGATGAGGAGCAGGCATAAATTGCAGGGTGGGAATCGGGGTTTGGGGTGTTTCTGAGGGACACCCACAGAACAGCAGAGTGGGGGGGCACCCCAGAACCTTGGGGTGAGTGGAGGGAGAAGAGCAATGAGAGCACCCCAATACCATGGTGTGGGAGATGGGGTTTGGGGTGTCTGTGAGCCCAGGGGTGTCTCAGGTGAGGGGCACCCCATAACCACAGGATAGTTGGTTGGGGAGGGGGGGATGTTTCTGAGCAGAGGGGCTTCCTGGGTGAGGAGCAGCGAGGGGCACCCATACCCATGGGGTGCAGGTTGGTTTTGGGGTGTCTCTGAGGGGCACCCCATACCCGCAGGATAGGTAGGGGGGTGTTTTCTGGGGTGTTTCCGAGCAGACAGATGCAGTTAAGGGCGCCCCAAAACCTTGGAGTGCAGGATGGGTTTTGGGGTATCTCTGAGCCTGTTTTCAGGGCTATGAGCCTGTTTTGGGGTGTCTCTGAGCCCGTTTTCAGGGCTATGAGCCCGTTTTGGGGTGTCTCTGAGCCCGGCCCCTTTCCCTGCAGGCTGCCAGGAGATCGCGGAGGAGTTCCGGGCGCAGGAGATCGACGGGCAGGCGCTGCTGCTGCTCAAGGAGGACCACCTCATGAGCACCATGAACATCAAACTGGGGCCGGCCCTCAAGATCTACGCCCGCATCAGCATGCTCAAGGACTCCTAGAGCCGGTGGGGTGGGGGCACCCATGGGACACCCCTTCTCACACCCCCCCCACATCCATATCCTCCTACCCCCCCCCACCCCCACCACCAAAAACCCCTGCCTGGCCCCAAGGGGGGGGCCGGGGG
>WYDI02026752.1:0-15538 GCA_009867235.2 Psittacus erithacus | reverse complement strand
TCCCCTCCTCCCAGGGCAGAGCATGAGGCTCAGAAAGTCCTTGGTCAGTGTAAACATTCTAAGCAGTAGCTAAAAAAACATCGGTATTGTCAGCACTGTTCCCAGACTGAAAGTCAGAAACACAGCACTGCACCAGCTACTCAGAAGGAGAAAAATGACTGCTACTGCTGAACCCAGGACAGTTCCAAACCAAGAGATATTTCTCTTTACTTCCACATAACAGGCTTTAGTGAGAGACAAAAGCTGACATTAAAAGCAGCCCATTCTGACTTAGAGCTGCACATCTTTAGCACCAGCAACAAGGAAGCCCTACAGTCACTTACACTACACAGCAAGTTGGTGTGACTGTAACTGGGATAGTAAGGCCTGGCAGGAGAAAAAGGCCAGACTCCTTGCAGAGTGCCAGGCTTTCTTAGCTTGAAAATGTCATCATGGCTAGCATAAACTGAAGTTCTACAGAGGCCCTTCTGTGCAGTGTGAGAGAGCAGGCCTGTACAGAGGAGCACCAATGCAAAGATGCCGCATAAATGAGCTTCTGATCATCTTTGCATTTATGCATTCATACCACTTACACAACCTTTCAGTCTGGACACAGGTGAGGATGTGGCTTCTTTTTGAAAAGCAAACAAACACAAAATAATATCTGTAAGGAGAAGAATAATCAATGAGAGATATCTGAAAGATAAATATCACCTGGCAGGTGTATTCAATGCTATGTGTTTGAGGTTCTGGGCACATTTATCATCCTAATGAAGATGTTTGGCATAGACATAGATGAGCTATTCAGAATGAGCTGAGAGGTCATAAAGTAACCCTCTCGGAAAACTCCAGATAGAGTTGCTAAAGTGGCTTCTAATGGTCGAAATGTTCTGTCTCAAGTTCTTTCTAAATGGTTTCCTCTCCCTGTGGCTCTGAGAACAACACGCCATTGGCCTCAACAGCTGAGGCAATGCCTGCACTCTGTTGAATAGGTTGAGGCATTTCATATGCACACACCAGGGATGATATATGGAATAACAGAATGCTATTGATCATCAAATGTATGATCTTCAAACTCTTGAACAGTTTCACCAATTGCCTTATATCTCCTTCTCTATCACCTAGTGCTATACCCCACTTAACACCATCACTCCCAGTCATGTGCTTAAAGAATTCTGCAGTGTGTAAGTTGTTCAGGAATTATTTCACTGTAAAACATTATTACAAACAGCACTGTTAGCAGAAACAATAATCAACCCTATAAACTAGGTCTATGACTTGGGTCGTAACTCTTGAAAAACAGAGCTGTAACACCATCTGTTAGAGCGATTTCTTTTGTTTTGCACTCATAAAACACAGAGAGACCTGTACATTCTCTCCCAGTGAACAGCAAACAAACAACTGGATTTACATAGAATACAGCTTTGAGTACATCTTATGTGTATAGAAATGTAGTCTTTCAGGCTGTATTTCAGACAGTGTTAACTGTATAGACTGAACATTGATAACTTCCATCATTTACAACTTCCTTTCTTCCAATACAAATATACACAAGCTGCCAAGAAAATGTAACTGCCTGGAATATTTCATGAACTGGCAGGTAGTGATAGTGGTGTGAAAGGTAAAGCCATTCCATTTTAAAATGTACAGTAGTAAGGCCATAGCCAGTCCTAAAGCTTGGCCAGGTTAACTACACTGAAACTTGCCATAAAGGCTTACCTTAGCCTTTAAAAGAAACTGAGTCATTTCTAAACTCAATCAGTCCTGGAAGCTACAGCTGTGGTAATATTGGGGCTAATAATAGCTTTATAAAAGATCACAGTTGCAATTCCAATTAAGGAAAAAGCAATCAGCTCTCCATATACATCTAAAATGAAGAATTTTGGATGTTTCCATAAATAAACTTCAAATGTTCTTGTAAAATATTCAAATTAATGTTATTGTCAAAGAACAGCTGAGCATAGGAATAAGCACCAAGTTCAAGACTACTGAGAGTTAAGTAATTAAACTCAAACTCAGTTTTCTAGCTTGCAGGGAAGATGATCCTGTTTTCATGAAGTTGCCAAATTTTGAGAAGTAATTTGGCACTCCTCCATGTTTTAGCCCACCCTTCCCAAATATACTGTCAGCCAGCTATGATGGATGACATTGCTTAACGCTCCCACACCTAAAATCAATGCAGACACATTTTCACTCTGGGATATTGATGACTCTTCAATTACCCCCAACACAGGTAGCTGCAAGATGCCAGTTCAATATTTGCTTTGCTGCTAAAAGAAGAAGTCTTTTCATAGCTGCTCTGTACATGTAGCACCACATGTGCAAGGACCACCATGACCTGCCATTGGGACTCAATAACTAAGAGCTGCCACAGAACTAAAAGGGGTCATTAAAACTGTGTCTAAGCAGAGACTCTTTATTAAGGCTTTTTGCAAGGCTTTTTACGTTCAAATCATCAGCTAAACACGAGAAGTTGGTTCCAGGTAGCAAGAATCTATAGCCTTGTTCATTGAAATCAAAACTAGCTGTGTCGGGGACAATAGATAATGGTCTGTGGTGAAACACACAGAGATAGAAAAGTACTGTTTTCCATTTTGGCTCTTCCCCCGAGATTCCTGCTTTGGCTGCTCCCCAGAAAGTCCGTCTTTGGTTCCTACCTGGAAAGTTCTGCTTTAGAACTCCCCAGAAAAGTCTCGACCCTTGAAGACCTTTCTAGATATTGCTAGGCACTTCTTCTGACGTAGGCTGGCTCCCTGCGTCGGAATGTCAGTACAAAAGCCTGAGCCTCATGCAATGCTGGGGAGGCAGAACCTCATGCCACGGAGGTCAAGCAAGGCCTCTGCAGGGACGGCCCACTAAGGTTGAGCCTGCCACCTCGCACTGCGATGATGGTTCTCGGAGCTGGTTTCCTGATTGTCTTCAGAGGGTCCTTGGAGTCAGTAAGATAACCAAACATCAGAAGTATCCTTTACTGTATCCTTTACTATCTCTATATTTTCCTGTATTAATAAACTAGTTGAGAGTTCTCTATTTGTCTCTTGTTTTCTCTCACCTGGAATCCTCGAATTCTGGAACACCAGCTTTAGAAAGTTGTTTTTGAAACTCATTAGATCCCAGCACTCACTTTTTAGATCCCAGATAGCAGACATACTTAGTTGTAACAGTATCTTAAGGAGCCTGATATCGTCCACTTCTTCAGGGCAGTATGATCTTGTGGGGATGCTTCTTGTCACAGAAGAGGAATAGAGATCTAAATTTGATACTAGCCTTTCTTTAAGGAAAAAAACAAAACAAAAAGTAACAGATGATGAATTGCAAGAGGAGATCAACTAGCAAAACGCTTACTTATAAACCTATAGTAGATTATGATAGGTTTAATGTGCACAGTTTAAGGAGCCCAGGAACAGTGAGAACTGGAAAAGCAAATGAATATTCAAATATGTTAACAGTATAAGTGTAAATGTAGTCCTAGCTGGGACAACAGGAAATATGAAAAACTCCCTTTAGCAAAATTCACTATTCAGACCCTGTATTTCTCCTCTGTTTTGTTTTCCTTGGGGTAGGAGGAGAAGGCAAATCTCCTCCACTTTAGTGCCAGGAATTTGCTACCTTATTCTTAAGCTTTCTGGATTCTTCCCGAAGGTCAAAATACCCCAAGGAAAACATTCATATAAGACTGTTGCTCTGACCTTTCTTAAAACCTTAGATCTAAGGAACAAAATGAACATAGGGGTCTTACAACTAACCTTAATTTACAAAAAAAGCCCTCTTCTCTCACCCTTTGGCACAATAGCATCACTTATTGGAAAAGGAGGAGACCTGTGGCCAGGATTGGAGTATGGCCTGAAATAGAAAAGCAATAGACAGATGTTCCTATGAGAGTTTACGTGTGATGAAGTGCCATGAAGCTGAGATGAAAGTTTGCTGGGCTTTTGCAAACGATACATTCTCTTCAATCCATGACGATTTACGTCTCATTTTGTGAAAACACTAAAATGAGAGCATAAGACTCTTTTTAAAAAAAGGATAGTGCTAGCACCCTTCTTTGAAGTCAGCCTTATTTTCTACCACCACCATTAGAAAGTCCTTGTTATGTCCTTGTAGCCACAGCATATGGAAATCAAGTAATTTTGTAATTACTCACTTCAGTATGTGGTGATATTAAGAAAATTAGAAAATAAATTAGTTAAAAATGCAGGAGAAAAAGATTTACTGCAGACTTCATTTATAATCCTAGGTGCAAGTGAACACAGAAGCTTTCAGGGAGTGAACTGTACTGAGAATTTAAGAGGCTCAAATGTTATTCTCTGCTTTATCAGTTATACTGATATCAGGCTCTACTTTATCAGTAACGCTCAGTTCCTGCGAAATCATTTTATTGCACTGTAAATCTCATAATTTATAAAATGGTGATAATGCCAGCAATCTCTTTTCGAAAGAGGCCTGCAGTGTACTGGAGGAAATTAGTAGATATTATAATTACGCTGTAATATACAAACGGGTTCTTTTCTTCTCTGTAGCACTGGGGATTAGCAGGAGTGAACTTCTGGTTAATACTGTGGTTATGCAAAACAGACAAATTAGAGAAAAAACAGATTAGGCTAATTGACTAGGCAATTCTATTCCTTTTCTCTATGCAAGAGGAATATGACACCATCTAGTTTTATACTGAAACTGCTTTAATTACAGAATTGACAGAGATCTGTTAAGACAATTCCTTTGGGAAGGCACTTGCAGATCCCAAGACTCAGTTTTATACTGACCTCCTAGACTATGCTGTTTTCTCATGGTCCTTTTTTTTGTATTATTCAGGGCTATGTACTATCTATATTGCAACACTTCCTTTGGAAGTGAATGTTAGTAGTTTAAAAGGGAAAGTTATGCTAATTTATTAAATAAGCATTCGTTAGAATTATTGTATCTGAGAAAAGAAAAGAAAAAAGAAAAAGATTCTGTCTACATGCAGTGTCCCAGAGCAGGAACCTCACAACAAATGGTCCATGTCTCTGTTGGTAAATTCTCTTTTCTTCCAGAGTGATTTCAGAAGCTGTATATTAAAAATAGCCCTTGAAATATTAACTCTTGAACCATGGTAGAAAAAGCATGCAAGCAGCTGCACCAAGAAATTTGCAGTACAGATGATGGGGTTCTGGGGCATGGGAATGTTTCTAGGTCCTCATCAATTTACCAGTGCAGCTGTAGCTTATACACTAATTGTGAAGCAACTGCCAAACAGTAGTGTTAAACATCATCACTATGCACTGTAGTTTGTAATGAAGAGGGGTGCAGGGTGAAATAGCTAGTGTTCTGTAAAACCATATTTCAACTATTTAGCACACTAACTTTCCTGTACAGTAATGTCTTAGTGTGAAAATACCAATCTCACTGTACATTCCTATTCTTAGATTTCCTGCTTTACAAAGTTAAATTCACATAAGTGCAAAATATTATCCTGATTACTCTCAGGACTAGAAATTGATCCAGAAAAGTTTAACACTGGAAATTGACCAATTTACATTTTTCAGTGAAAATCTCAAGCCAAAAACATTCATTTATTTAATCAATAGGTTTGTCCTCTATTTTAAATCTTTGTTTTGCTTTGTTTCTTTCGTTGCAGGAAATTCTGAAAAATTTCAGCTGAAAAAATTCAGCTAATCTTCCTTTAAAGTAGTGTAGAAGGGTCTGATAGAGTCCTGCTTTTCAGGTGGAGTGTCCACCTTCAGTTCTAGTGGGATTGCAGTAGGATAGTAGAGAAAGGGAAGAGTGGAAGCATCAGTGGTTACATACTAGAGAAAGACTAGCTAAAAAGCAAATAAAGAATGAGTGTTCAGATGATGGAGTTCATTATCTGAAGAAGGACCACATAAATTATCCTTTAAAGCTTGATGGATATAGCCCAATGGCACAAGGATCTTGCTTCTTGCCAGAGAGAGGTGGTAATGAAGTCTTAGTTTATTGAGGACAGGTGAGGAAAGAAGAAGGAAGAGAAGGTTGAAGTGAGAGAGAATGCAAAAAGAAAAGAGGTTAATAAACATTTCTGGCTCTAGCAGAATAAGAGCCACAGAAGATGACAGAAACTCAAAGCAGCCATTGGCAGGGCACTATCAGGCACATGGCTATTACCAAAATGATGGAGGAAGTCCAGGGACCAGTGTCACAAAACCAGCTCAATATATGGTTGAGTGCAATCAAACATAGATGAAGATCTTTCAGAAAAAGCAAGACTATTAGTAAGATGATAGTGAAATGAATCAAGGTAGTGAAAGGAGTTCAGATGGTGAACAGATATTAAAGCAGGAGAAAAGGATAAAAAGAGATCAGAGGAAGACTAGAAGGATCAAAATTGAAGTGAAAATGTCACACGTGATGCATTGCCTGGGAGCAAGAGCAAGTGGTTAACATATTTGGACTGCACACTTGGCATTCTTCTCTGCTGCCAACTTTTGTAATTTCCTTGAAAATTTTATGATGTATACTGGTGTAATTTTTTGGCTGTGTTTTTATCCTGGAAAGCCCCAGTTTCTCACGACATGGAATTAAAGTAGAATCTAACATGTTATTAAAAATTAAGTAAGCTAACAATGGAGATTAATTTCTGATCCTTCAAATTTCAAAAAAAAAAAAAAGACCTTGAATATATATCTTCAGATCATCCTAAAGCCTCAGGAATCAAAAACCAAATACAAAGTGCCAAGTATATTGCTGTGTGAGATCTCACAGGCCTTTGGCACCTGATTCAATCAATTCAAAATTCTTTTTAATCTAAGAATCTGAGAAAGATGGACCCCTACTGCAACTTGCATGTCCAAAAAAATGACAGTTGTACTTCTGGTGTCATGGGAAAAAAGATAGTTGTTAGTATTAACAACGGTATAATTCCTCTGTCAGTCATGTCAACATAAAGAAATGTCAGAAAATACCAGGAGGTAGCCAGACTGCTTCGGCAAACACTAATTCAACCCAGCATGAATAATTTCCTGCATTTTTTTTCTTATTAGTTTCTGGAGGGTTTAGGACATATAATCATAATTTTGCCTTCAGATGGAACATTTATTATTAAACACAAATCCCTTCCTGCTTTTTTGAATCTTGTCTTCTCATCACTCATATATCCAGCTGCCCTTCAGAGAGTCCGACTTGTCAGATGAAACAAATAGTACATATAGTTTCCTTATTATTTCCTAATTTGTTTATGCTCTTTTCTGCTCACTTGGAAATGTAGGGTGGGAGGTGGGGAAAAGAAGACAGAGCCAAAAGCAATTGATATATCTGTTACACAATGATGAGCCAGAGAGGTACTGATAACTAATATATCCCCTGTGTTAGAGGGGAAAATAAAAACAAACATTAAACTACTACCTCAGAGAACATAAATTTCTGATGATATCTGATAGGCAGCTGAATGGTGCTCCCTGGGGGTGTACTAAAGTCATTCAGTGGGTGACAAAACGGAGCATAGGCTTCTAGTGGACTTTCCTGTACAAGGCTGAGAAAGGAGAACCATGGTAGAAGGTATTCCTCTCCCCTCTGTTAGCCATTGCTCTAAGAGGAAATGCTCCTCTCTCTATTATTCTCAGCCAGATTCTTGCAAACAATAGGAAGCCAGAGGCAGGCTGAACTGGTAAGGCACTGCTGGATGAATGAAGACCACCAGAACCATACCGTAATGTCCAGAATCAATGAAGGTGCTCAGTTCAGCTGTCCACATGCAAGCTGCTGTGCTGGGACAACCTAATTTTGGTTAATGTTGGTATGACAACACAAAATCAGACTTTCAAGCTCCCTGATCTATGCTATTGTTTCTTTCACATGGGTGTGCTTGCAGCAGGCATTTAATGCCCTGATCATTAAATGTTATCTTTAAAGTGAATGCAGACATACCCTAGAACATTTGACAGCACAAAAGATAAATCCATTCACACCAAACTATTCAGCTGCACACAGAATGCTGTTCATCTCAATATATCTGATACTAACTGCCTCTAAAAAAATCTTCACATTAATTCAATTCCAGCTAAAACATATTTAAGCTCATTAGCAGAGTAATTGAAAGCCCACACAATATATTTTTTAATTAATATGAAACTGAAGTACTTATGGAAACAATGCATAAACGCAGTAATAAATTCACTCTGTATCATGTTAATGTAGAGTTAGAAAGCTACAGTGTTTCAAAATTTCACACCAGTGTTTCAAAAGAGTCAGATGGTAAATTTGAGATTAATCAAAAAATATCTGAAGTCAGTAATTTATTCTACTGATGGCTGCAACAACATATTACAGCTACTCCATTTCTAAAGGTGGGAAAAGAGAAAAGTTATCCATGAAAGGGGGGTTCAGGTCATAAAGCAGGGTATGGGACCAGGTTTTTATAGACAAATGGCCCATACACTGAGCTGAGTGTTATTGCTTATTCTCTCTGACTTGAGCAATTTTGAACTCTTTCTTGCAGAGTTAGATAGTTATACCAGAAAAGGTCATCCTACCATACCCACAAAGATTTCCAGAAGAGAAGCAAGATTAGAAGTAATGAGCACATTTAGGAGATTGGAGGAAATTATTTTGCAAAAGAGATTCTGCTATTTTCCTGGCAGACTACAGCTGTGAAAATTCAGCTATATGTTGTCCTTTATTGAGAGTTACAAGTGGGGCTTTCCACTTATTTCCAGGCAATGAGATCTGGCAAATTATAATGGTAAGATCCAAAAAAAGCTGACTAGTTAATAGCTGTCCGTCCCCTTTTTCTGCAAAAGCTGATGTGAGTTGAGGCGAAGAGAAAGGCCTTCGGTGACCTGCTAGCAATTACTTTCATGCTTGCTACTCAGACCACTTATGCTAGGTTGCAACTCATATGTACTGAAGAAACTTTGTGTCCTATCACACAGGCAAATTTTATCTCCACACAGTTGTGCTGGAATGACAAAAACTCCAGGCACTGCTTGAAGTTATGTTTGCCCGTGTTTTGTAATTGGCTGGTCAAAGAAAATTCCAGCAAGCTGTTTCAGGCTTTTCTGTCACAAAATCTTTGTGCACCGGTGGGAGAAGTGTGGTGTCAGCTAGCAGGACTATTCTAACTATTCCAACCCAAAAAAAGAGTTGCATTGAGTGAATTAGAGGTCTTACTACCCATAGAAACTAACTATGTACATGTTGATACATGAGTCTGTATAAAAAGGAGTGTTTCATCATCAGTTTAAGACACACTTTATGAGTTACTAAACAGTTTAATCATATATCATGTAAGGGTTCCCCACCATAGTGGTTGAACTTGTTATGGATAGTCTTAAGAGATGGGGAATGGCTATATACCACAATCTCAAGCATCTCTCTTATCATGAACTTGGAAAAAAAAGAAATTTAGTTCTCAATGGAGAGAAAGGGAGAACTGCATTTGCCAGTTCTCCAAGACTGAGATAAAGGAATATCAATTCCCCAAAGATACAGCAGGAGTACGCCTATGTTCAAAGAAGAGCGCAGCCAGAATGTAGAAACATGAAAAGATGTGTATCTGGAGAGATTTTTACTATCACAGGCAGGTTGAAAAGCAAGCAGGAAAACTGTAAGATTGAAGACCCAGCCCTCTAGCCTTTAAGCAAATATTGGAAACACCTTCTACTATGTACTGTAATGGATACAGTAGAACTGCTTGCTGCTTGTAAATTAAGAAAACTTACTGAAAAACAATAAGGGAAAATTTGGCTAATAAACTTTCAGTATCAACCAGCAAGCTTTTAGATTCTGAGCTAGAAGAGAGAGAAAATCTTTAGCAACAAAAATCTCTGTGTCACAGAGATGCACAGCAATGCAAAAGATAAAGAGAACCAGGATGATTCACAGTGACTTTTACAATAACAATGGCAGAAAAAAATGTCTTTTCAATTGCAGAATAAGAACATGGGGTGTGAAAATTACTAATGGTCAAAAGCATTGTCTCCTGGGGGAAGGGAACTGGGGAAAAAAAAAGAAGAACAGCAAATATGTGTAATAAAGGTACTTCCTTTGGGTAAAGCAAAGGAACAGGTAGGCTAAAAGGACTAGATAGGCTAGAAAGACATGGAGATGTGGAATTTTGGAATGCTGTAAAAAAGGCCAGAACACCGTTACATCCTTTGATTTTATGACACCAAAATTAGATAAAAGCATTTCTCATCAACCAAAGACACCTTGTTTGTTTTAAAGCTGAGCCTTGATTGAAACCATGCTGTATTAAAAGTAACAAACACATTACTGAAACAGAAAGTGAAATCCATCCAGGAATGCATTTTAATTTATAAGACCCAAGAAGGAAGAAGTCAGTTGATAGATTCCAGTAGTAGCACAATATTATCACCTTGAAAAATGTTTGTCTGCTAAAGGATTTTAGAGAAGTGGCACAGATTTCTAAGGCATGAACAAACTATATTAAAAAAGTAGTCTACTGTTCCTTACACATGACAAATGAGAGCCAGAAAACTCAAGGAATCAGAAAAGAGTCATCCAATAGGCTAATGGTGTGACCAAAAACCTGAATGTAAGCAAGAATCCCAGGCTGCGTATCCCAATAGTGAATCCACTGCAAAAAAGAAAGTATGAGCAGTGTTTATGAGATTTTTCTTCTTCTAGGTACTAGCTGTATAATTTGCAAATACCTATTTGGCCCTCCTCACTCACAGAAAGTACACAAAAGTTTTATAAGTACTTGGAAAATAATTAAATTCTACTTTTAAGCAAGGGTATTTATTAAATGAGTTGACAAATATATGACTGCTTAAATTTGGTATCTCCCTTTTATTATCACAACTGATCTGTTTAGGTTTGATGGCATAACACTAAGAAGAGGCTCATACAATGAGAAGCTCATCAGCAAGCTAATAAGCTTTCACATGAAAAAGAACTACAACAAATGTTAAGAATGCCATCAGTCTGTTGATATGGATAAATCCAGATTTGCTATGTTTATTACTTCTTTACCATGATCAACTATTAGTCATTATACCTGAAAGTTTTTGCAGTCCACCAGTAGAACAAAAGCTTCTGCGTTTTACAGGCATTCATCTAAGGTCATTACTGATAACAGAAAATATTTTGTGAATATTTTAATTGAAAGTCTACAGCTACTGTTGAATTACATTTGTAAGAGTGCCCTGTACTGTTGAAAGCAAAATGAAAGAGTGGATTCTTCTTTATCTTTGCTTGAAAAACTTTCAAAGCAGTGAGTAATGAAGGAAGAGACTGGCAGATTGCTCTGCTTTACAGAGTTTCAAGTGTAAAGCCTGCAAAACAATCTCTTCACTCTAACATCTTCTCTGAGCTTTCCTGTTGTACAGGTAGGATAAGTAAGTAGGACATGCAAAAATGACCCTAAGAGCTAAAAAAAGGAGAACATGAAATAAAATGTTAATCAAATACACAATGGCATTAAATCCACAATTTTTGCCTGCTGGGAGATTACAGAATCATTTGTCACCTCTACTATCAGACAAGGGAATGCTGTCCTCATCCTGTCAACGTAAGCAATAGTAGCATTTTGCCAAATGTTCACTGATATTTAGGAGCAAAAATGGTGAGTAGAACATTGATTCATAACATCAAGCAGCATCAAAACCTCTGAAAAGGATAAGGAGTAAAAAGCCAGACTCCATCATTCCTAGAAAGGAGGGTAAAATATTAAAATAGAATAATAAAATAGAGCAATCATTACATAAAACATAAGATTCCAGAGTTCTTGGAGAGCAGATCCAGCACTGCAATCTTGGCTACATTATTTCTATGATTTTGTTTTCCTATATATATATTTATCATAAGTATTATCAGTAATGGCCTTTGACTCAACATTTCTAATAGCCAATGCAATACTTCAGAGGAAACTTAAGAGCATCCCTCCTTAGCTACTATATAGGCTTGGAGAGTTCTTTACAGCTGCAGTTAAGAAAGAGCAAAATCTGCTGCCATCAGTAATGCATTTTCCTTTCTTAATAAATGAACACAAAAGTAGTGGAGTGCAGCTGAGAGTGTTTAAGCATGGCAATAGTGAACAAGAATTTTACTCTCTTGTGAAGTCCTGCAAAGCTGTACTCCGCTAAAACTGCTAATTTTGGCTTCTCTGCAGTGGGCCGGGTTGGAAAGTCCTAAGCTTGCCTCTGCACCACTTGATACACAGCTGCTGGGCTTCGAGTTCACTTCTCTAAACAATAACTGAATCCCCTTTCTAGGTCTCACCAAGACAGTGCTGTCCATTTGACGTGTGGAATTTGGGTAGGCGCTACAATCAGTCTGTGCCAGGACTTGAGCAAGGGAGTGTCTGTGGTTTTGCTCGAGGAAAGATGTTAGATTTGAGCATCTTGACTGATGAGGTGACCTTTCTGTTTTCTAGCTGAGGAAACCTGCCAGCTTTGGAAAGCAGGGATTTTATTTTATTGTTTTTTTAAAGTTAAATTTCCTTCCTTTTTCTCTGCCTCACCAAAGTGACAGGAGGGAGAGCGACCAGCAGAAGAAATGAAGCTGCAAACCTGCTCAACAGCAACTCTGACTAAACAAGAGGAGAGGGTGTGGCCTGTACTCAGGTATCTGGAAAAGGAACCCCCACATTTCCCCAACAATAAATATCAAAAGAAGCAAAATGGGAATGGTCTAAACCTAGCTGTCTTTTGTCCTTGAATCTGCTTGGGAGCTGCCTTTGTTTCCACAGTCCCTGCAGACGTCTCAAGCAGAATGCAACCCTATGTTTCTCCTTACACTTTTCCCACTAGATTGTAAATGTAAGAAAAATCCCATGCCCAAGTACCTCAAGGACTTCTTATCCACTTTAAGATTCAGTGCTGCTTTCAGAAGAGACATTTAGAGCATGGTCTTTTTCTGGCCACTGGCAAGCTGTCTTTGCAGGTGCGTATTTTTACATACCTGAAATGTTCAGTGAAAATCTTTCCTGGACCTACTTGGGAAATATTTGCCTTACTGTGAGGATGTCACAGATCATTATTTGGTGGCTGGAAACTGCTGCATTCAGGGATGTAGCAAACATAGCTGTGGCACTGCAGAAAGTTTCTACGAGCTGCTGCCTTTTACATAACTTGGAGAAGTTATTATCTAATGTGCCTCGTAGGCAGATTAAAATTAACTTATTTCAGCCAACAGAAACTACAAACAGAGCCAAATGATTTCCCACGGTGCATGTGTTTCTCTTTCCACATAACCCTGACTATAAGCCACAAGTCAAAGATGACTCTGATCCTAAATTCACATGGCTATGCACCTAATTAAGGTATAACTCTGACTCGTGGTGATTAAATTTCAATGAAATATTAAAGAATGATTAAATGCTTTTAACACTTCTGCAGTAGAAAGATTTTATTCTGTCATTAATAAACTTCATCATTATTCTTCAGAAAATGAATTGTTTTTTAATGACCATGCTGGTAACTTTTTGCAGTGCCATAGAAAAGGAGAACAACGCAAAAGTTTACCCAGGAATGACAAAAATGGACATAGCTAGGGTATCTGACAAACACAAAGCCCTTACTTAAGCAGAAATTGCAAGTTTGACAATGGCTGGTGTCAGAAGTGTACATTTTTAAAGATGGGAGGAAGCAAACTTAAAATGGATGCAGGATGACTCAGACAAAGGTGAATTGGAAGTATATGGAGCAGTATGGCCCTAAAAGATGATACAGCAAAAATGCAAATGCACCAACTGTTTTCATCCTGGTTTAAAGCAGAGTCATGGGGATGAGCAGTGTGGTCCTCTGGAGCCTTTTGATACTGAGACTGTTCACCCAGACACATGCATGCTATGACTTAACACTTCCTTCAGTATCAGCAAGAGTGTTTTAAAGCTGTGCTTGTGCTCACTTATCTGTCCAAACCTGTACCACGGCATCGAGTCAATGATTATTTCTTAAGAGAAACATGATCATGCAAGTTCTCAGCTGAAGCCCTGCTGACATAGTAGTACTTGAACCCTTGACACAGGCATGACAACAGCAGAACCAGGAAAAAGGAAGACTGACAAATGGCTCCAGTGACCACTAACCGTCCCAGACAACAATACACCCAAAAATCTAGATCTAGATCAAATCTCTTACATAAAGACTAAGCACAGAAGGCAGGCTGAAAGGCAGACAGATATGTCTGCAGTGCTTAAGATATCCTTGAACACATCTGTCCAAGGGACTGGCTACAAAGTGCATCCATATAGTCAAGAAAGAAAGAAGTATACATTTTCACATTTTCTCTCTCAGGTACAGCCCAGTGTAATGTATTATAATAGAA
This sequence comes from Psittacus erithacus, assembly GCA_009867235.2. Lineage (NCBI taxonomy): Eukaryota > Metazoa > Chordata > Aves > Psittaciformes > Psittacidae > Psittacus > Psittacus erithacus. Next base: position 1,312 of record WYDI02026752.1, on the reverse strand, counting down.
CTCTTCTCAGCTTACTCACAAGTACAAGTGTTTATTGCAAGCTGGATCTCACTGAAACAAAATAAATTGAAAAGATTCCAGAGGAACAGGGTAGGAGAGACTTAATGGTTCATAGCTTAATAGTTTACCCATAAACAATGCTAGAGACTTTCATCCTGCCATGTACTTTCTTCATCTGTGGACTTCACTTAAGGTTTGGTAGGATCTTTCCTATCAGAGTTTTAGACCAGGAGATTCTGAAATGATCAGTACCTGTTGTTTCCATCAACCTTACTTTCAAGACTGTAAGGGGAGGGTTGGTAATTGGAGAGAATAACTGACTGAAAGCTTGACAGCCTTCTACCATGTAAGTTAAAAAAGCTCTTCTTAGTTGTCAAGGAAGATGAGGCCATGTAATACCTATTTTTGATACAGCCTAAGCAGATTCATTTAGCATATGACTGCTGTGACATGACTTTCGGTTACAGTAATGAGTATTCACACAAAAGTTAAGGCAGTTGAAATCTTAATGCATACAATTATCATACAATACATCTGTGTACACAGAGATGTTCAGTTTTATTGAACCTGCTGACTTTATCAGAAGACTTTGATTGACAGTTTGACTGCTTTTACATTCTTGCCCTTATAGGGGACTGGTTCCCAAATGTTAAGAGCAGTACAGGTTGTCATGATCATCTAATCTGAAATTCTGGACAGAAAAGTCCAGCACAGGCTGAGGAGTTTATCCAGGGAGTCTTCCAGTGAACGCCAGCACAGTGGTATACTGGAGATACAGTCTTAAGGATTTCTCAAGGGAAGAGGAGTTGGTGACTTCACCTTCTTCTACCAGTTCACACCACAGGGTTAAGTGCCGCAGCTCATTTCCCATTTCATAGAATCATAGAACAGTTAGGGTTGGATAAGATCATCTAGTTCCAACCCCCCTGCCATGGGTAAGGACAATTTACACTAGACCACGTCACCCAAGGATCTCTCCAACCCGACCTTGAACAACTCCAGGGATGGAGCATTCACAACTTCCCTGGGCAACCCATTCCAGTGCCTCACCACCCTCACCAGACAGAACTTCTTCCTTATATCCAATCTAAACTTCCCCTGTTTAAATTTAACCAGTTACCCCGTGTTCTATCACTAGTCACTAATGAAGAGTCCCTCTCCAGCATCCTTATAGGCCCTCTTCAGATACTGGAAGGCTGCTATGAGGTCTCCAAGCAGTTTTTTCTTCTCCAGGATGAACAGCCCCAACTTTCTCAGCCTGTCTTCATATGGGAGGTGCTCCAGTCCCCTGATCGTCCTCGTGGCCCTCCTC
>WYDI02026751.1:5391-40532 GCA_009867235.2 Psittacus erithacus | reverse complement strand
TTCCCTGGGCAACCCATTCCAGTGCCTCACCACCCTTACAGTAAAGAACTTCTTCCTTATATCCAGTCTAAACTTCCTCTGTTTTAGATTGAACCCGTTACCCCTTGTCCTATCACTGCAGTCCCTGATGAAGAGTCCCTCTTTCTTTCCTGAAACTTTGCCTAGAACCTGAAAAGTGTTAGAAAATGCTTGAAAAAAATTCATATATGATTTGTAACCTGTCTTTGAGGGGCCTATCTCTGTAGCTGCTACCGCTGCAAAAAAAAACCCTATTGCAATGATAAGCGTAAGCCTAAATTTTTCCAGAGTGCTCAACTTGAAACTATTCGATATCAGCCAAAATTCCAGGGGATTTCAGCTCAGATTAGCAGTCTTCTTTTTAATGTGAAAAGTCATGCAGATAAATGAGTCTTATGACATCCTGTCAGGATGACCATGTCGTGCATATGGTTGAATTTATCATGTATCTCACACAAGGAAAGGCAATGCTTGATAAGCACTTTTATTGGGTAATTACATTTTTTTTTATATTTGCAAATAAAGCAGATTGATTTCCATCTTGAAGTAATTTACTAACACATTATAAACTCTTCAAATGCTAATGTGGTGCAGTATGCCTCATTTCCTGTTTACTAAATAATCCTTTGGCTGTCTGCTTTGTGTCTTTCAGGTTGAACCTGGAATTGTTCTCTGCCAGGGATGTGATGGAGCCTGGCGTCAAAGTCCTCCACCTGAAGGAAAACATTGCCTCCTTGGCTCGGCTTCTTGCAAGTACAAGCCATGGCGGATTCCCAGTGGTTTGCAGGCCGAAGCCAGAACATCCAGAGGTGTTCCAGGGAACCATTAAAAGGTAGAAACGCTATGAAATTGATGTCGTGTGATGTTTCTGGCCATTTATCAGATTTTTATTTTAAGCATCTGTTTGTGAAGATTACTTGGGGTAGATGTGAAATTTGTCCCTACTTTCTTTAGCACAAACAGCAGGTGTCCTTTAAAGAAAAGACCTAGGTTCTTTCTAGTATAAGGTTATTACATCAGGGATTTATTGAAACAGCACCAAAGAAATGATCTTACAGAAACTGCAGAAAAAAGGAAAATTGCTCTTCAGAGCCTTAAAGGCTCACTGAAACAGTAATTTAAAAGGATTTGAATCTAGTTACTCATGAAACATTCCATGCCAATTCAGAGCTGTCCTATTCTTTCTTCCCAGTTTTTTTCATTTTATTAGTGTATGCTTTTACAGGAAATGAGTTAACATAAATCATATCACAGACAAGATAAGCAACAAAGTCACTGGAAGTAACAGGCTAGGGTAAACAAGAATTAGACTAAAGGAATCCTTGCCATACGGGGGATTCTCCCAAGGCATATAAAATCTCCTGATAAATGAAGTATTTATGGTACTGTATTTCATATGACTACAAGAGTCAATTCACCCTTTCAGGAAGGGATCTTAACACTGTCCTTCGAGTGGTGGGTCATGAGTGGGAGAGGCAGTGACTTAATTTCCACCTTGAATATCCTAGAGGAAAGGAGAAGATGCATACTGACCTCCTGCTGCATAGGAGTTTACACAGCAAAGCCCTAAGAATTATGCTTCCAATAACTGTAATAAAAACTCGTGGCCAGTTTTGTGCTGTAGTATCATAATCTTTCATCATTTGCATGGTGTCTTTTGTCCTGAACGACCATGGTATTCTACATCTTTTCTGGTAGAGATTTCTTTTCTTTATCCACTTCTGGTTTAACTGCGTAGTGGTCGGTAGCTACCTGTGAGCAAACAAGGATAAAAGTATTTTCTTCTGTTGATCTGGATGGAGGAAAATGCTATTTGTGCATCATCAGTGGAAATTTGGTTAGGACTTCTCTGCTTGCCTGATTTATAACAAATTTTCAAGGGTGAACTACGGGCAGCTGGATCACACAAACCTACCTCATAGCAGTGTGGTTAGCTTGTCCTTCTGAAGCATGAAGGTGGGAAGGGAGTGAATATTTAATAAAAACTATGAACTTGCTTCACTGACAAGTGAAACAGTTTGAACCTTTTAGGAAGAGAACTATCTGCTAGCAGTGACAATTGTACAGTGGAAATTGTTTGGGTCACAGTTGCCTGCATGAGTAATGACATCACTATCATGTACTTGTAGATGATATGTATACTTGTTCCTTCATGGTGACGCTATCATAAACATTATTAATAAGAATTGTGCTAAGGCAGTAAAGCATAAAATTGAGTGTTAGTCTGCAGTGTGCACCAATCTGAAGGTATTATATGGCATAAACTAGTGTGATTTTTTTAGTTCTCCGCTGTCCATGGCAATAAAACAAGAAAGCACACTAACAACTTATAAAGCCAAAGTTCCTTTTAAATTCAATTTCGAAGTTCATCGTTTCCTTATTAATTCACCAGATCTCCTTGCAGTGAGTGTGACAGGCTGTTGAGGAGTATGCTGAGTTTATGGAAATACCACTGTTTCTTGTAATGCAGAGCAAAGTGGTGTGGGAGCTAGCAAAAAGTGGGGACGGAAGGCTGATAGTTAGCACATTCCAAAGACAGGCCCCTTTAGAGAAAAGCTGATGTACCTGACAATTCTGGTAGGCTTGTGGTGTGCTTAATCCCGAGAGCCCTTTTATGATACATTCTGTTAGAGCCTTTTAAAAGGGATGAATGAAAGAGTTTGTTTCCCTGTTGCTTTCAGCATAAATGACCTGTGGTTAGGCTGCTTTGAGTAAAACCAAGATAATGTTTTCAGTGGTTGACAAAGAAGCAGCAAATGGCTTTTTTGGCTACTCAGTTGCTTGCTGTAGTGAAACCCATACAGAGACATTGTCTGGGAGCAAGAACTGCATTCTGGGATGCTCTGATAGCACCCCTTCTTGCCACAGAGTGTGCTCAGTGGCCTGAGTATTTGTGTGATGAGTTCCGAGTGTCTTGTCCCCAGCAGGGACCATGGGTGACTTTGTTGTTCTGCTGTTCTTGCCGACACCAGGAAAGGAATGCTCTGCAGCCATCCTCTGAAACAAGCCTCCAAAAATGTGATGTGTCATGGAATTAGTGCATTCATAACCATAAGCAGTTAGGATTTGAGTTTTCCATCTTACTCATAAAATTACAGCTCTTGCAGCACGTAACTTCAGACCAAGATGGGAAATACTGCAAATTCCTGAAAGGAGAAGGGTGCTATTCAACCTCCTACCCTATGAGATCCAATGTAATCCCATGTGGAGGTGACATGACCACAGGCAGAAAAATGATAAGTTACTTTTCCTTCTTGTACATCAGTAATGTTAAAGTGGAGAAAATATGGCTTGCCTGGCATATTTGAAAGAAGGTGGCTTGGGGAAGATGCAAAAAATAATTGCCATGATGTTTTTCTTGAGAGTTGCCTTGGGCATGATTTATTATTGATTCTCAAAAGTATTGGGATTTGCTTTTTTGGTTGTTGTTTTTTGTACAATAATGTTGTTATTAGATTAAAAAGAAGGGGGACCAAGCTAATGAAGGGAAAGAAACAATCTGCAAAGTTTGCATGAAGGCAGCAGCAGCTCATAATTTTTTCATATTGTTTCTCATTTATGTGCTTTTCTGCACCATTTCTTCTCATGAAATAAGCATGGGTGAAACGCTGTAAATTTGGACCAAATGTAAAAGCTATTCCGTACCTGCCCACACTTGGAAACTTCAGTGATGAGAGTTGCCGTACAAGGACAAAGTGTTGTTATGTTTTGTAATACACACGAATGATTCTGACCCTTTGAAAAGGTCAATGTCAGTTTTTACAAAAGCAAGGATTGTGGCCAAGCAATGTTGGCAGGAGCTTGCATGGGCCTGCAAATGCACCTCAGTACTGGGTTGTAGCAAACATCTAGATATTCCAATTTTATTACATAAACCCCCAACAAAACCCTTTCGCCCTCTCCCATCTTCCAGATCTGCTTAGTGGGGCCAGGTTTTTCTCCTATTCTTTGTGATCTGTATGGTTACCCATTAGGGATCAAGATGAGATCACCAAATACGTTTTTACATGGGTGACTTAAATTTGAAGCTGTTATTTTTCCCAGTTAAGTAACAGTAGAGTCTAAACGAGAAAGCAACTACTAAAGAGAAACTCCTTGGCTTTAAAATTGTTAAAGAGGAAGCAAATTGTAGCTGAGAAGCAAGTTTCCAAAACAAAGATCTCCTTAGAGTAATACATTTGACACTTTGCCATAGGCAGAGCTCTGTGCATGCCTGGGAAACCCTCGCAGAGTTCAGTTTGAGGAACGTGTGGCTGGTGAACTTGATGCATGGCATTGATGGGGATGATTGACTAACTGTGTACAATGCAGAGAGTTGAGGGACTCACTCCCCCCTTCATTTCTCTCACAGTAATGATGATACTTGCACATCAAAATAAAACAAGCTATTATTTTGCACTGCAGCTGAAATGCCTCCCCCATTCCCCCCAGTGACTGCGGGAGCTGGGCTGCTATTAATGTGTTAGACCAGAGCCTGCTGAGAGCTGTAAATGTCATGGCGTAAATGTCATGCCCTCCTGGTTAGGTGGAATTCATTCTTCAGAGAGACCTGAGGATAGCACCACTGCCTGCCTTCCAAGGAAGTTTCTGCCAGAGACACTGCAGGAGGCTGTAAATGCATATTGAGGAGTTGTTGGGAGGTCCCTTGGCTCTCTCTTGCCTTGTCTGCTCCAGTCTGTGGCTCCAGATCTTCCTCCATTGGGAAAAGACAGAGTTATGCTTCTGTCTAATTTCTGTGAGAACAAAACTGAAAAAAGATCTATTTTTCACTTCTACATGTGTTACAATGTACTGGTGTAGGGCCATTGTGGGGCAATGAATTGGTTCTTTGACATGATGAAGAGATTAGACACATCATCACTTGTGTTTTGCTGCTCCATCTTCTTTGCCAGAGGTTACTTTATAATATAAACCACAGTAAAAACAGAGACATGGAGAATTTGAGGAGAAAAGCTGTAGGTAATGAATTCCTTTTCCCTGGCATATAACATGGAGGTTGATGATATCTCATGGTCATCAGCAATGTCTTTTCTGTCACACTCTACATCCTCTCACAAGTGATCACTTCCACATGTGTTGTGACACTCATGTACCCTCTGATTTCTTCCACCAAAATGGATTAGAATCTGCTCTCTATGCAGGTGCTTTTTTCTGAGATACTCTTTATCCTGTATTATAAGTAGGCTTCCTGCATATTCATGACTGATGAATACCATGTTCCTCCCAGGAACTGTTCTGGGTGTTGGTGGCTTTTCTTGCCTTTACTTCATTTTTTGCCAAGGAAAATGAGGGAGCTGGGTTTCTGTAGTGCAGTTAAATCTTCCAGTATTCACTGAAGAAAAGCAGGTGGACGCTGGTGTCTTGTTAGGCCAGGATCTGTCCCCTCCTTTTCCTTTGAGGAGAAGTGGTGCAGAGAGCTGGAGTGCTGCCCAGCAATCTTCATTTCTTCCTTGAACACAGCTATGAGACAATTTTCCTGGAGAAACTACTGGGCTGACGAATACCACTAGACAGTCTGTTTGGGAATTTTACCATAACAAATAAGCCATCTTGTTCATGCCTGAACCTCTCAGATCTGTACCATACTTAGCTCTCCTGTTGTAAGGCTAAAGGCTGGGTTCCCTGTTTTTGCCTTTTCACTCTTACCTACACAGCTGTTAGCCATTACTCTGCATTTTGTTTGTCTATCTTTAAGCTGAAAGGGTTTTTTTTTCCTTCACTTGATTTAATCTGGTTGGGAGAAAGTAATTATGCAGAAACCACAATATCTTTGACTTGTGTAAGCAGACTGTGCAAAATAGATCTGTCTAAGCAGAAATGGGCAAAACTTGGTTTTCTGCTAGTTCTGTACAGGAAGTGACATTTCTGGCATTGTGCCTGCATTTTTGTGTGTATTTTTTCACCTAGGAAACCCCATCCCTTCCCGCCCATCAAGTTTACTGAAACTTCAGCATTTGTGGTTGATGGAAATTGGTATTTTTGGGCCAAAAAGAAATTTCAATAAAAATATTGTAGGTAAAGTTGTCAAAAATCCTGTCTGGTTTACCATGTTTGTTTGAACTGTTTTATTACACACTTTGATATGCTACATGGGAGTGCATTGACTCTGTAATTGCTTTACACAAACTAAGTTTGTTTGCTACAAGTGAAGTGTTCAGAGTGCCAGATCCCTGTTTTGAGAACAAAGCTAGGAATCTAAGATCCTTTCAAAAAATAGAACTTTGTTCTCTAAATCAGAAAAGAAATCTATTCAAAAGCTGTGGTCTTCAGGTAGTTGAAAAGTTACTGAAGTCTGAGCTTTCAGAAATACTAGTGACTGAAAGCATGGCTTCCCATCTGCAGATGTTCCAAAGGTCTGATATTCTGGAAAACAGATTTTATCCATCCTAAAATAAAGGCTAATTGCTTCTGAAGATCTTGTTCTGAAAGGTCAGTCAGAGCCTGCTCCCCTGTGTAATCATGCAAACAGCTCTAAGTTGTGTGAGCTTTCCTTAAAATTGTCCAGCTGGCCAGAGCCATGCTGCATGGGCCTGCAGAGCAGAGCATCGCTGCCCTGACGCTCCTGGCGAACCCAGTGGGGCTTCGTCACTCACGCAGAGCTGGATGTGGAAACTCACTTCAGCGAGTCTGGGAGCGCTGGCGAGAACACGGAGGGTTAAATCTTTCCACTTCAGAAACTCAGGGGGCATATTAAACATCCGCTTCATCAGCAGCAAACTCTCACTCAAAGGATGTCATGTCTAATGGAGCTGAACTGCCAGAGTACTGCACCTGAGAGGTTTTCTGCCTCAGGTTAGTCCTCCATCCAGAGTCAGAAGAATTGCCAGTGGAGGGAGCCAAACTACATTCCTATTTGCAGTATTTATTTTGCTGCTGTTTTTGCTATACTGCACTTTCTGCTTCCTCTGTGGTAGGAAGCCAGGTACAGAACAGTGCGTACCCATAAACCTCCTACTTGATGGTCCCTGCTTGTAAACTGGTATGGGAAGGAAGATACTCTGCTTTCCACAATCATAAGACATGGTAGAGCAGCTGTTCCCAGTAACAGTAATGACACTATTGCTGAGACAAACATTTTCATGATGATGCATGGGAACACTAAATCCAAACCACATTGTTTAGCTAATGCATGCTTTCACTCTGCTAAAGGGGAATGTCACATAACTGAAAGTAAATTGAAGAGATCAGAGTTTAGAAAATATGACAAAGTTGAAAACTTAAAGCTGTATTACACAGTAACATCCTTTAGCAGAGAAATTATTGATCCAAAGTGGTGTATGTATGTGTATTTTATGTCAGTTTTTGTTAGGTATGACTCGCCTCTGGCCAGTCCAGTGAACAGAAACTGTTGTGAGTCAGGAATGCTTTCTGCCAAGCATTTCAGTAAAGCTGAGCATACCATATTGATATGTGCTGTGGAAAAGGAGATGAAGCATTGCAACATATCACAGGTATGTCAGGCTGTAGGTACGGTTTCTGGGATTTTTCTTTAATCTGCCATCCCAGTTGGGACTAATGAAACACTGTTCTCAAGACACGTGCATGTGCACGTGTCAAGACAATACCTTTGTTTTTCTTAGTAAGTGGAGAAGTACTTGCCTTCAGTAAGCAATACAGTGCAACAGCTTAGGGACAAATGGAGTGTTAAAGATGAATTGAGACCTGGAACATGTAATTTGTAAATTAATTACCAAACTTAACTATATCTACCTTAACATTGCGACAGCCTTGCTGCTGGCGGTCTTGAAATAACTGATAGAGATTTGAAGCTTCTTGGAGAGCCTGTTCCTTATGGCACTGTTGTGGAGAGGTTGCTAGCTTAGATCACAGGAATGCAAAGTTACTCAATCAAACACAGAAGTCTGCAAAGTCCATGCAATAAATGGAGATAAAAATGAAGTTTTGTTTCTTACTGGAGGATCATGGGCAGCTTTTCCCCTTCCTCCTCCATACGGCTTTGCTCTAAGCTCTGAGCAATGGTGATTCTACCAGGTCTGATCAAAGCTAGAAACACCTTTGGCAGTGTTTTGAAGGCTTCACCTAAACTCAGACAGCAAAGAAGAAAAATGGAGAGGGAGAGAACGTTAAGGACTTCAAAACTATTTTTAGGTGTGCAGGCCAGGGAGCTGATGGCAATATCAAAGTGCTTTTGTGATTACTTGGTTTTCATGTTAGGGAGTAGAGTCTGTCAGCACATTGTTTGTTTTTACTGTCCGGACTCCTGCTTTTGAAAAGCTAATCCAGTTAATTTCAATGATACACTATACAGTAATCTTGCCTGTTAAAATAAATGGAATTCAGCACTTGCAACAAAAGCTCTTGACGTTATGATCCTCCCATGTATTGTCAGGGTCCTGGGGCACTGCAGCTCATGAATAACACAGAGAAAGGTTTATAGAGTCCATGGCAGTGGTTTTATTTCGCATCCAAAGTGCAAAAACTTCCTTCCAAAGAACAACATTGTATGATACTTTTAAAATTAGTAGGTCTGTTTGGCCACACAAATAATTGTGCAGGTGCTGTAGGACTTTGTGACAGAGCCCTTTGGAGGGAAACCTGGAGTGTTGCAGAGGCTGTGTGCTAACTCAAAAAGCCAAATTAAAACCGTATGCAGCCTCACATGTGGGTGGCTTTCAGGCAAGTGCAGAGTGTTGTTAAATGTTGAAATCAAATATAGGCATGGGAAAAACTGGTGTGTGAATGGAAAGACTGATCACATCCTTGTCCTGTCATTTGAACGTGTGGTAGGCTCCTCTGAAATTGAAAATCTGCCTGGTAACAAGCCAGCTTGTAGGAAAATACAAATCTGATCCTAAGACTTCATCCTTCTCTAAAATCTAGCCTTTGTGTAGGTTTGAAATACTAAGTTTGCATTTACAGTTTATTAGCATTTGCATTTTCATGTTGAGGCTGTGGTCTTACTGTCTGCTCCTTCACCCCAGTGATGGTGCCCATAAAGCCAGACAGCTGGCTACTTAAGTAATGAATTAACCTCAAAACACAGCCCTGAAGTAGAAGAAATCCCCGTTTTGTAAATCTGAAAATGGAGATCCTGAGATTAAATATTTATTCAACATATTTTGAAAGGCTGTGGCATGGACAGGTTTTGATGTTTTCTCTGGAAAACTTCAGTCCTGTACTTGATAATGACCTTTTTATCATCTTGTAGGTAAAATGCCACAAATTCATGCAAATTTTGTTTTTCTTGGTGTGATAAGCAAACAGTAATGCCTAACCTGAAACAACCCTGTAACCCTGAGGTTTTGTTGTGTAAGATGAAGATTTGATGGATTTCAAGAAATAGTTCCTGGTATGTGATGATCTAGTCCTTATCTACTGTCTGGCTCACCAAATGCAGAATACTCTTTTTTACAGTTAAAAAAGACACAGCACTATTTGAAGTCAGGAAAAATGACTGAGCTGGATTTTGGCCAAAATGTCAGATATAATCAGCTCAAGGATAAAAACAATGGAGGTACTTTTGGTGGATTAATGAAGGAGAAATAGGCCTAAAGCTTTCTGATGCAAGCTAAAGCAGATGCTTCAGGTTCTCTAATCCTGCTTCCTTTCCTTGACCACTGTGTGGCTGTTTTATCCATTCAGTTTGGAAGTGTCCTGCCCTGAATGCTTTTGCCAGTGGCACCACCTTTTAATCTTCCTTCTGTTCATCTGCAGCTACTTTGGAGCTGCAGTTCCTTTTATGTCACTCCCCCAGTATTTAGAATTTGTAGTTTCCTCAGATAATTGGCCATCTTGACAACAAGAGTGACACAATCAGCTGTCAGATACTTTTCATTCCTGACTCCCATGCCAAATCTGACATGTGGATATTGGGACAATAATGTGTTATCTTAATTAGGTGTATCTTCATGATGCATGCTTTATAACAGATAGAGCATATGAAACTTCTGCAGTGCCTTGCCAGGGTATCTTTGAAATGATATTCCCTACTTAAGGGTTTTCTTCCTTCTTAAATAAATAAAGAGTAAACGAACAATTGCAGAGTCCAAGTCTGAATCCTAGCACTTCCTGTTAAAACTCACAAAATAGTGCAAGGAACATGTTTCGTCTGCTTTCTAAGGCTTGATGATGTGATAGGAAGGATGTTGTATGTAACATCAAAGAGTGATGTTGTTATACCTCTGAAGCATGACTTCTGGAAGTCCAAGTGAAATAATGTATGTTCATTTTTCTCCTGAATATGGCAGTTTTTAATAGGCTTGGATTCTTATCAGAAATGTTCCAATGATTTCCTTCATTGTGTTTGTGTGTGCTTTGTTTTCTTGACCAGCCAAATTTCTCTCACACTTCCCAAAGCCATGTTAAGTGACTCCCTGCTGGGTTTAGTTAAGAGTGGTGCTGAGCAAATTGCAAGCTGACAAAACTGGCCAACAAACCATTGGTGATGAGCAAATGTTTCTGCTCTTTCAGCTCCTGGTGAATGTTGCTGGTTTTTTAATTCCAGCCCATGATGTTCAAGTGGAAAATGGTTAAGTCTGGACCATGGACAAGCTGCACAGTGTTTTGGACCTGAATACAGAGTCTGGCAAAGGATCAGGGTGGATTATAACTTTCACACTTGATGTCTATATATTCATGTTAGGATTAAAGTCTTGAGAGTATTCTTGGCCCAGTGATCATCCTTGAAGTCTGCTTCTTGGAGTTGCACACGATGATCTAGGAGCTGAATTTAGATCTGTGTATTTATATCTCACTTAAAACAATTGCAGACCTGTTTGCAAAGGACCATAAAATGTGAACCTTTAGAGGGCCCTGCAGAACAAAGTGTGTAATGCACCAAAGGTAATTCACAGAGCATGACTGGATTTATTTCTTCGCTGTGTCCTCTGCTGCAGTGAATATATTATAAGTATATTGTGTTTTGTTCCCTTTCATTCCTCCAAATGTAGCCTGAGGAGAATAGATCTTGCATGTTGTAGCATGCCCATACTGTTCTTAGTGTGTTCTCATCATTGTCCTCCAACCCAAGACCATTGCAACGTGTCCTTATGCACATGGCAAGAGGCTTAGTGAGCCTTAGCCAGCCAGTGACTTTCCCAGGAGAGAAGATGTGAGCCCAGGGCAAAGTATTTCCTCAGTGGAGTTCTCTCAGCCATTAGCTCCGCTGCTGTGTTTTGCTTTCCTTAGTAATCTGAAAGAGATTTTATGAGAACTGAAGCTGGTCAGATATTAAATTGGGGCAATAGTTATGAATGATACTGAATTCCTTGTTTGTCCTATGAATGGGATGTGCTTTAAAGGTGGGAGCAGGTGGCAGTCTCCTAGTATTCCTGGCTGTGCCACTGATTTTCTCAGAACTAATGTTTTCCCTGAAGTTACATTCATGCTCAGGTCTTTACCTGTAAAAGGATGATACCTATATCCCAGCCAAAGGCATGCTTACTTATAAATCCTCTTGAGAACTTTAGGTGAGAGACCAAAGCCATGTCAGCATTAACAAAATGCAGATTTCAAGACTGGATCTACAGAGTGAAACAGCTGACTGTTTCAGGAGAAAGGAGACTGATCTACAATGCTAACCAACACAGGAGGTGGAAGTGATAGGATAGTTTCCTCCAATTGTGTGATCCAGATCTGAACTCATATGTGGAGGTTGATGCTCCCAGAGCATCTTGGTTCTAAGTTGGAGAAAAGTCAGACTATATAAAAGACCCAAAATGTGAAACTGCAGTTTAATGTAATACTTTGTAAACTAGTTTAATACTACCTCTTCGTGTGTGAGGGCTCAATGGTATTCCATAATAAGCTTACTGGGTTTTTTGCACTCTTCACAGTTTTGACTCAGCTTCATCAAATGCAGGACAAAGAAGTATAGAATAGTGAAAGGGAGACTGTTTGGAAAGAAAACAATAGAACAGCAAATAGCCTGCTGGTTAGGCCAGCAAATGGGAATATAGGGGAGCTGGGTGTACAGGTCTGTGTTTATTCAGGATGGAACCCCTCCACAGGAGAAATTAAGTCATGCCATACATAGCCACTAATGTGCTTGTTATGAAGGAGAGTGTAGAGAAAGGGCTTGAACCTGGTTCTTCCATATCCTGTCCCTAGGGAGGGCACTAACCACCAGCTTTTGGATCTGGCAGGCATGTTGTCTTAGTGTAAGTTCTCTGCTGTGGAGTGTTAATCCCACCTTGAAGCAGACTAATCTTTCCCAGGAGACATTATGTTAAAGCTAGTAAATTCCTATAACAAGTTTTGGTTTGAACAAATCAATATTTTCAGATACAGAAATATTTATTTGAAAAATACTCAGCTTATACTTGGTGTTCCAGTCACAAAAGCCACTTTGTATCTCAGCTGTATTTCTCTGATGCCCTAATGAAGACACTGTGACTGCTCTCCCCTGGGTCCCTCAAGCACATCATTTAGCAGTGTGTTGCTTATCTTGTACTACTGTAGTAGCTCCTAGTTGTGATCACAGACCAGGGCTAACACAATGTTAAGTATGTTGCAAAACAAAAAGCTTTGTGGTGGTCTCCAAGATGTTTGTTATTTAAATGTAAATTAAAAGGTTGGAAGTGGATAGTGTGGATGTAGTGTGTGTGTATTTATCAAGCAAACACTAAGCTATAAATGATAATTTTAAATATATTGCTTGTCAAGGCTTTTTGTACAGTGTAGAAGGGGAGAACTCTAAGGAAAGGTTTGAAATAATATAATAATTGATAAAAATATCAATTTTCACATGACTAAGCAAGAATATTAATTGTCTTAACTCTAGAGTGCAGTACTGTAAGAGAAGGTTTCGCTGATGATTTAAAATATGACATGAATTTTTTGCAGATCTTGTGTTTTAATGTAGATGTTACTTAAGAAAGATGTGGGAAGGAACAACAGGCTATATACTTATATTCAGATAATTGTATTTGCTCATTATTAGTATCTTGTTGGGTGCAAACCAGACAGTGCATGAGTTGGTACTTCCAAGCAGGTTGAGTGAGATCGAGAACAACCTGTAGGATAGATGATATCCATTAATCTAGCCAAACTTAAAGCAGAAAACACCCCTGTGATGCTGCTGTTGCTGATGGAAATTTAGGAAAGTGAGATATGTGATCAGCCCACTAATACTCTAGAATCACGGAACACCTCAAGTTGGAAGGAAATCATAAGGATCACAGAGTCCATTTCCCTGTTCCTCAAAGGACTATCTAAAACTAAACCATATGACTAAAAGCACCATCCAGATGCTCCTTAAACTCTGACAGGCTTGATGCTGCGACCATTTTTCCTGGGAAGCCTGTTCCAGTGACTGACTGCCTTTTCAGTGAAGAAGTTTTTCCTAGTGTCCAACCCAAGTTTCCCCTGTTGCAGCTCCATTCCTATTGCTGGTCACCAGAGAAAGAAGATCAACACCTCCCCCTCTGCTCCCCACCTTGGGAAGTTGTCAGCTGAGATGAGGTCACCCCTTGGCCTTCTCTTCTCCAAACTGGACAAACCCAGTGACCTCAGCTGCTCCTCATAAGTCTTGCCCTTGAGTTCTTTCACCATCTTGGTCGCTCTCCTCTGGACATACTCTAATAGTTTGATGTCCTTCTTATATTGAGGTGCCCAAAACTGCCCATATTACTTAAGGCACCATCATATATCTGATGCTAAAGCATTCTGTGCTTGCTTTTTAAAATTTGTCCCTTACAATGACTGTAGTCCTCTTCTCTGACCTTAGGTTTGAGCTCTGCATGTTGCTGGAGAATGAGCACATCTTTGAACCAGAGACAAATGGCGAGTCTTTCTCCTCCTCTCATCTTCTCTCCTATGAGAAGGTAACCTTTTTCTTTCAGTTCTTTTCTTGTTTAATCAACATGTATATTGGGTGATTTAGGATGAATTCTCCATGAATGAAGAAACATAATATATGTGATTGAGATAAAGAAGTGGTCAGGTACAATTTAAACTACAGGATGACCAGAAACCTCTCAGGGACAGCTGTCATAAACTGTAATGCCACTCAGAATCTGGAAGTTCTGCAAGGCTGCTGGCAAAGAGTTCCCTTTTTCAGATGGGCTGTTCCAATCTTCTCTCTCTCAACTTCCCTATGGATAGCAGAATCATTATAATATTTAATTCTGTATGGCGTGGCACCTCTCTGAATGATGAGTGTTTATAAAAGCTTTCAAACTTGAAAAGCATGTAGCATTCTTTTCTTTGATAGATGACTAAATGATTTTTAGAAATAGTAAACATTAAGCGTGGTGGAAGAAAATCATGTGTTACCAAGGCAAGACTGGTAATGTGTAGTTTTGAGCAATTTATACAGGCATAACTGGAAAGTCATCATATATTACTGAAGCTTGGTCTGCACATGGGAATCTGACTGACAAAACAATGTTGATGGCAAGTATGTATGGGATGAGGTGCCAGGACAGAAATAGGTACTGCTATGGAAGAGAGCTGAAGCTCAAGCCGATGGCTCATACCAGTTTCGTTGCATTTTTCTGCACTATGTTATCATGTAATTACCACTTAGGGTGTGAATCTTCACAGCGTGAAAAACCTTACCCCTAAACCAATATAATTTGCATTGTCTTAATAGAGATACAGTTACACTAAGGAGGAAAAAAATCTTTTTGTAAATAAAGAGTGTTTTATTTTAGATTGCTAATTTAAGCCTTATTGGCAAAAGAGCGTATAAAGTTTGTATAAGCTGTGCCGGTGTAGCTCTGCTAGAAAACTTTCTCTCAGGAGTCAAACTGGGAAGCTTTTGAACCTTGGGTTCTAACATGCAGCACAGAAGGAAAGAGAAATGGATTGTTGCCTCTTCCAGATAACAGTAGAGAAGCTGCCCAATCTGTCGCGCCTAACCATGCTGCTGAATCGCTACGCTACAGATCCCCAGTATCAGCAACTCTTCATCAATCTGGTAAGACTGAAGCCAACTCTAAAAACAAACATTTCCTCCATGAACAATGTGTTTGTTATATTTTCTCATTTGTTTATGATGGCTGTGTCAGCCGCACTGATTTACATAAACACTGCCAATCCTGGGACGTTACATTTTCAACAAAAGTAGCTGAGTACAAACAGCATTCCCAAGTTTTAATTCATATTGTATAAACATAACAGATGTTGATAAAATGAGCCAAAAAGAAAATACAACAAAGGAGACCATTTCAAGGAGGCTTTTTGATTAAAATACATTCCAGATTGACAAAATGATACAATGTTAATGGAATAGATCATTTAAATGTCATTATTTGGCTCTTATAGTCCTATAAAGCAAATATAAAGCAACACTTCTGAGATTTTAGGCTCCATTACGGTACAGTGCCTATACATCAACTTATAAATAAAGCTATATTTCTTTCCCCTTTCCTCCTTTTTCTTTTTCCTTTAATCCCTGCTATGACATCGCCACATTTATTTCCTAAATTCTTTACTAAAATACTGGGTCCAAAAGCAATAATGTGTTTGGTATACTGAATAAGGCCTAAAATAAATATGTTGTAAACGAAATAAATGTAGTTTCTGCCTCAGTGAATTTTCAGTCTACAGCATTGAAACTGAGGTAGGGGACACTAGGAAATCCAGGCCAGTGGGCTTAATTCAGATGGATTTGATTTAAAAAGATATAAAATCTGCCCTATTTACTTACGTGGAAATAAGATGGGACTGCATTTGAGACCCATCTAGCCTGAATTCTTTGCTTTATATAGCTAGAATATAGCTAGAAGGAGGGAAAAGTTATAAAACCCACAATGCTCCTAATATCCATTATCTGGTTTGGTTTGAAAGTTTCCTTTCAATAGATGGGGAAACAAAGGTGGAGAGAGAACACATGGATTTCCAAAGTTCAAGAAGTCATACATGGGAGTAGAAGCCAGCCCAGCTGAGACCCATTCTAGTTCTCGTGCCACTGGGCCCCACAGCTTTTTTGTGATGGGAAACCTATTGCACTCAACTAAGTTTCACATTGATACCTAACTTTTTAGTACCTGATGTGATTCCTGAAGTACAAAAGTTTAGTATCCCTTCCAACAACTTGCTGTTATGACTTGTGAAAGCTCTGGTTCTGATATACACAGAAAGAGCCATTGTGAAGTTCTTGGGTGTAGTGATTTCCTGTGGCAGTGAGCTCTGCAGCAGAATTATATGTGATATAGAAAGGGGAACCTTTGTACCTTTATTTTTTTCCCCCTTTTATGTCTTTGAATGTTGCATCAATCATGTAAATGAAAGAGGGAAAAGAGATGTGTCCCTCTATACTGTGCACTTATTTATATTATTTTATCATGTCTGTTTTATTTTTCCTCTGTCTGTGGAAGGATACACTTGGGAAGCATAATACACCTTCTTTGACAGAACTGACCAAGACATAAGAAGGATACTGGAGAATTATGTGAAAAGTAAAATCTAAGTGAACACCTACATAGGCTATAAAGACCAGCCTGGTTAACAATAAAATGGTCTTTAGCTCTGTTCCTATCAAGAAACAGTTATAGGCCTCACAGTTTTCAGTGACCACTGGTTAGCACTTGCAGACACTCTTCTTCTCAGAAGCCATATGATTGCTTTCTTTGTCCTCTTCCTCTCAGTCTATGTTTCTATGTGAATTGACTTTTATAAGCATTTATTGCAAAATATTACAGGATGTCATAAATGGTTGTGTAATGAGATAGCAGCTATAAAATATCTTTAGACTTAATAAACATTGGGGTCACTGACTATTTCCAAGTAAAAACTCAGACCATATCAATGGAACTCAACTTTGCTTGTCTAGACTGTGAGATTTGGGTGCATTCCAGTTGCAATAGTTTATTTAGAGTGAACACGATGGTTCAGAAATTTTTTTTTACTATGGTATTTCCTGATGGTTTAGGTATAATTTGGGATGGAGAACAAGGAGAGAAGAACTAATGTTCTTACTGACTCCTGTCCTTCAAGCATTCAACCGCTCCCTCTGGCCTCCTTCCTCTGCCTCTCCTTCCCACCCCTGTGGCAGGGATGCACCCATGCTTTTATGTTCTCCCTATGTCTTCTCTCTTTCCCTTACAGGAGCCATACATAAACAGATCTGCAATGTCAGTCCAAGCTCATTTCTCACTACAACGCACCTACATCATCTTTCGCACCCTGGGGCTGCGCCACCTCACTGTCGTTGATCCGCAGAACCAAGTGGTTGGGGTAATCACCAGGAAGGACCTGATGCCTTTCCCACTGGAGGAGAGGCTCAGGCTCCAGCTGGCACCACAGAGCCCTGATGTGGGTGAGCAGCCCCTGGATTCAAGGCCATGGATGTGTTCTTAGGCTTTGTCGCTTCCTTTTGAGCCCATGTTCTTCTACAGGAAAATATAATCAGAGCTTTTCTACTTGATCCCTTCTGGAGAAGAGATGCTCAAAAGCTTTTGTATCTAGACATGCAGGATTTTAGCCCAGAACTATGTCTCTTCAGCTGTTTGGTTACTGCAAAATTCATTCATTTAAATGCTTGTGACACAAAATAAGAATTTATGTGTTTATCAAAGATGTGTATACAATCAGACATGAAGGATGGATATTAAGAACAATTTTGTCACACTGTCTATACCTCCCAATGAAAAAATGTCATAATCATTAGCAGCAGTTACACTGGCAAACCCTTTTAGTGCAAACTAAATCTTCAACCTTTAAGTATCTGCCTGTTAAAAAGGAAAATGTTTACATATCAGCTTTTTTATGAAATATGTATGTTTAACTGAGAGGAAGTACTACCTTGAGAGAGGTTGGCAACTGAAAGGAACAAGGGATTTGCCGTTCTTATTAGCCTATCTGTATTAGAAATTGAAAGAGAGAACTGTGTATAAGAGAATGGTATTGACTGTAGGTCTCTTGCCAAGTTCCCATCACACTTCTCATTGACAGAGACTTAACATGCTTTTCTGTTGCCTACCTTTCTTTCAATTTCTACAGCTCCTAGAATAGGCTCTCTTTCTCTCCTTCCACCTGATACAATAACATTTTAAGTTAAGTTCATGTGCAGTGAAGTATGGAGAAATTCTAATAATGGAGAAGCAACATGACAAATTATGGGAGTAGTTTTTTTGTATATAGCAGCATATTTCCAAACTGAGCACAAATTAAATAATTCTTCATTATTTTGGAGTCAGTGTTTGAAACCTTGGAAAGTGTTGTTTGATAATAAATTAATGTGAAAAATCTTTTGGATAAAGAAGCTTCTAAATTCCCTTTTATGACTTTGTAATTGATGTTTAATTTTGTTCTGTTAAATGCCAGAGGGATTCTCACAGATTTGGATATTAAAATCAAGCGTATATGAAGGAATCCACCACTAATGTTTTTCTAATGAATACCAAAGAAAACTAGTAATAATTTACTGGTTATAAAAACTTGCCAAAATTCCTGGAAGTGAATTTCTGGTACTTGAAATCATGCAGCCTTGAGTCCCCTATGAATCAAATATTTGTTGGATTTTCTTCTCTCTCTGCTAGATCTTGTCTTTATTATCAATAATGCTGCTTTTGTGGCACCATAGAGAATGCACAGCACTTTAAAACTTATGTGTCCAGTCAGTGCAAAAAGGTGGTAGGCCAAAAACTTAATGAAGGTACATATGAAAGGCTCTTTAAATGGTCAGTTAAAATATGTCATATGCAGGGTGAGAAATGCTTTGCAAATCATGCATCTAAGAGACATGGAGGGGGATGTTTATTTAGATCCTGAGAGTTAGTAATCTTTTGTTCATTAGCACACTAGTAAGATTGCCACTATTGATCTATGCCTCAACTACCTGAAAAATGTGAAGCTTTTCCTGGAGGAATTAGGGTTTGTGTGCTAGAAGAACAAGAGATCTAATTTAGAAACACCATGTGATTTCCCCTTAAGGCAGTGAGAATCTCTTCTCTTGATAACCAAATCTGAATAACCTTGCCATGAATTTGCATTTTTGGTTCAAAGCCCGTTGCTGATTTCCTTTTCCTTGATTTATTGAGTACACAAAGTATCACCCTTCTAAGACTTGAGTGATGTAATTTCTTTTTGCTTACAGTATCTGTGGCTAAATGACTCAGTACAAACTGTAGTTGGGGAGTACTTTGCAGAGTATGAGGGCTGGAGACAGCCAGGAAATCTGTAACTTGTTACACAACTTTGAACAGGTCACTTAAATGCTTGACATTATCATTTACTCCACCTTTAAAGTGGGAACAGTGATATGGATCCACCATAGTTACTGTGAAGAGTATGTATGTGAAAGACATTATGGGAAGATAAACTGTTTATCATAACGTTTTGTGCAGGCTAGTTGTAAAAACCAGTGTGGGATTGGTTTTCCCTGCCCCCTGTAAGTAACAAGTGTAATTTCTAAGGAAAAGTTCACACAATTTTCATGGAACTTCTCATAAGTGTGTTGTGAGTTGGGTGGGGGAAGGCAAGCCGCATTTTTCCATACATTGTCGTGTAGTTCCATTGCTAGATGAGGGGGTTTTGTTTGTTTGTTGGCTTTCTGCTTGTTTTGTAATATCTGTGTATTTGGGAAGACACATGAAAAGAGAATTCCTCCCAGGACTTTCTAAAACAAGTGGCTCCCTTATGTTCTGGACTCCAGTGACAAATCCATCTCATCAGAAACCATAATGGCATAATATGTCTAGGAAAGTGAAACCAGATGAAACTTGTAGGAAGCTTTTCATTAATCTGTGATTCTCATGATCCTTATATAGAAGAGGTCTCCAAGGAATGGCAGTAAAAAGGAGTCATATCATTTGACTCTTTGGCACAAGATACTTTTGTTTTTCTTCTTGTCTGCTTACAGTGAATGGTAAATGTCCTGCTATTTCTTTGTATGATTTGACTGGATAGAGCAAAGATGCTATTTTTATTTGATATACAGTTTGCTTATGAATTTTCACAACTTCTGAATGCAAATCTCTGTGACAAAGGGCTTCACAACAAAATTCAAGTCACTGGCAGTATTTTTGGTTTATGCTTTGCATCTGCGCCTCTTTCGTCCTCCTTTATGATGGTGTTTTCCAAACACTTCTTTCTCTCTTAAACTGAAATACGGCATAAAACTTAGGCAGACTGAATTTTAGATCTATGTTTGAAGTACAGCCATACAAAATTCCCTGTCAATTAGAAAAAATGCTTTCACATTAGAAACATTCAGCCATCTGTGCATTACATATTGTTGTGAATGCACGTAAACTATTGTGAGAAGGCTTTTGTGGTATGCAGCTTTAATGTATGGTTTTACAGGTACTCTGTAATGTCTATGTGTTTATACTAATGTATGTAACATTAGTGGTGTTTTTCCTGTCATGTGACACTTGCATACTTTGGAATTAATTGCCTAGTGTTTTTAAACTGCCTGGTTTATCACCCTATGGAACCTTTTAATGTTTTCTTGTTTTCCAGCTGATTCTGGAAACAACAGGATGTTGTCTTATAATCGCATTTGTTTCCTGACCATGAACAGAAAAGCCTAAAGGAGGGAAGACAGATGAAGAAATTCTTAGTATCTACTTTATATAAAAATTATTACTTTAAGGATGCAGGGAGCAACTAGTTAAAAAAGAGGGTCTACCTTACCTCAAAGCTGAGATAGCCTTGAGCCAAAATGCTAAAGCGGAATGGAAATGTAACTAGCTGTACTCTGCAAGAAAATCTGCCTGGAAAATCATGGATGAGGAAGTGCTGCAAAATGTTACTGTTGTCTCTGCTGTCCCTTTTCACACAGCTTCAGCTCACAGAGCTGTCAGTGTACCTCTGGTGATCATGAAATCACTTAATGAAATGAAGTGTAACCAGCTCTGTACTAAACTAGTGGTTAATTAAGTGTGACCATCAAGTGATGGGAACCATGGTATACAAGGGAATGCTTGTTCATTCCTGAAGGGCCTATTAAAGTAAGAGGAAATATGCGATCAGCACAGTTGTCTGAATGTCTAACGCGGTACGGCATGGGAATGCCAGTATAAGAGTTCAAACACACGAGGAGTTACTGCTGCTTACTTGAGGTATTGAACAAACCAGAATAACTTACACTATGTGGTTGTAATGAATGCCTAGCACACTTCTGAGTGGCCAAAGCAATGAAATGGTTGACTTACTTGGAGTATCTCATTAAACTGATGAATCTTGCTTGTCTGAGATCGTAGATTGTGTGCGAAGACTTGGCATTCTGCCACTGTGGCCACTTCTTACTGCATGCCAGCAGAGAAACTGAGAGGATTTACCAGTTTCTGCACATTTTATTTTTAAGGACTTACAGAAATTCATTTGTAATTTTGTGCAGGTTATATCTGCAAAGAGCTCTGTAGATATGAAGTTCCACAGCTTCTGCTGTGATGTTACTATATGACCCATCCTGTATATGGTGGAGCTGAGATGTGGATATGAAGTAGCCTACTGAGTATTGTAAAATGAATCTGTGGCAAATCTAAAATCAGAACTTCAGACTCCTGACTTCTGCTTAAGAGTAACCTCTTACTTGTAAAGTAGATGCAAAAGCTAGCACTGAGGAATGGCATGGCAGCTTGTGTGACTCATATGTCCGCTCACATCTTACCAGCTTTGGTATGCAGGCGAGAAGTGTTTCTAGTGTGATAGGGCCATCCCCTGCATACAGAGCAAAGCCGCCCATGCAACAAGGCAGGAGGCACTCTAGTCCTGTGTAAGTGCTCTCAATGAGAATGAAGCTTGAAAGCCTGCCTGAGATACATTGGGTACAGCTGGTTAGCACAGCAAAGGAAGGGACCACTCCTGAATCACTGCACTGCAAGTGCAGAAGGCATGAGTTTCTGTGAAAGCATGAGATGATCACAACTGAGACAATAAATGCCTGCTGAGACAACAAATGCCCACGATTGGATATGTCTAGTATGTGTGTGTGTGTGCATATACACGTAAGGAACCTAACAGTTTTGTAGCTACCATTTGTAATTTAGAAGACAAACTAAGCATGGGATGAGGATGTACACTGCCTTTTTTTTTTGGGAGGGAGGGAAATGGGAGAGGGAGAAAAAATTATGTACCTCTTGAACTACATTACCCTGCAATCAGACTATTACCTGTAGAAACCTTTTGAATCCTCAGGGAGTAAGCAATTGGATAGGGATTAGTGTTAATGCAAATTACGGGTTGAGAACAGGGCACAGAGGTAAAACAGACCCAAGGTATTTAAGATAGATTGCCGAATCAAGTGCCCAAGACAGCAGTGTCTTGCAGGACATATAAGTAAGGAGTAATTGAAATGCCAACAACAGTATAAAACATAAACTTTATTCACAAAAATACCATGACATTTCTTTAATCAGCTTGGGTGAGTTGGATCTCTGACAGAGATCCTTCTTGCACCTTGTCTTTAAGGTGAAGTACATCTAAAAACGTCTGCTCTTTGAACCTAGAAAGCTAAGTTTCACAGAATCGCATAAGAATTTAGTTTGGAAGGGGTCTCTGGAGGTCATTGTCGTGGTTTAAGCCCAGCTGTAACTCAGAAAACCATGCAGTCTCTCTCTCAGTCCTCCCCTTCCTCCTCCTCCCCAGCCCCGCTCCCAGAGGGATGAGGAGGAGAATCGAAAGAATGCGACTAGCACGAGCTGAGATAAGAACAGTCCAGTAACTAAGGTATAACACAAATCACTGCTGCTGCCACCAATAACAATAATGATAAGGGAAGTAACAAGGGAAGAGAATACAGTTGCTCACCACCCAGCCCGACTGAGCAGTGATCTAGGCCTTCCGGGTGACTCTCAGTTTACATCCTGGGCATGACCTGCTGTGGTATGGAATACCTCTTTGAGGGAGACACAAATCTCCAGAGTAAAACTTAGTGGAAAAACAGGCTTGAATTAAAGCCATTTGACAACAACTTGGCTTCCAACAAGTAAACAAGTAAATGGCCTCTTTGCAGAGTGAGTTGCTGAATTCTGCCTGGTTTTCCCCACCTGGTTCCTCTGATGTTCACCAACTGTTTTCTCACTAATGATAGAAACGAGGAGGCCAATAATAACACATCTTGAAAGCCACTAAGCTGAGCTCAGCTTTCAGTTCAGATGGTTTCAGTTCTATTTTATTGCACTAGTCTCTGTCACAGCCACGCGGGAAAGTAAAGACTTCATCTCTGGAGGAGTGGGCACAAAAATGGCCTGTCTCGGGGAATCAGATCAATCTCTGCTATACACATACTATTGTGTATTACTTTGTCTGCAGTTTGTGTTACTGAGGTAAAACACAGCACATCTGTCACAAAGCCTACAGCACCTGGGATTCCCAGGCGGTCTCCCATCCAAGTACTAACCGAGCCCGACCCTGCTTAGCTTCCAAGTTCAGACGAAATCGGGTGTTTTCAGGGTGGCCGTAGGCTTTTCATGAAGGCAGGTTTCATCTCCAAGCTGTATTATCCTTCCTGCAGTGCGCTCCTCAAAAATGACAATCTCATTGCTCCCTTTCCGTAAGCATTCAGAATATTAATTTTGTATCATTTCAAGTATATACCAAAACATTTTCTGATTAATGCTGGTGCTTAAACCACGACAGTCATCTAGTCCAACACCCTGCTAAGAGGAGGTCTAATGAGATCAGGCAGCTCAGGGCCATGCCCAGTCAAGCCCTTGATATCTCTGGAGGTGGAGAGCCCACATCTTCTATTCCGGTATTTCACCACCTGCATGGTAAAATATTTTTCTCATATTCAGTTAGAACTTCTCATGCTTCAGCTTGTGTCCATTGCCAGTCGTTGTGCACCTGCAAGAAGAGTCTAGCTCTGTCTCCTCTAAACTCTGAGATCAGATAGTTTCAGTAGTCAGATCTTCTCTGAGCCTCCTCTTCTCTAAGCTGAATGGACTCATCTCTCTAAGCTGCTTCTTATGGGCCAGTGCTCCGGCCCCCTGACTAGTCTGGTGGCCTGCTGCTGGACTTGCTCCAGTATGTCAGTATTTTTCCTGTACTGTGGAGCCTTCCCACTACCCCCAAACCAACTGTTACAGGTACCATGCTAATCTTCTCTGTCTCATTCAAACTTCAGTATATATGCTGCTAAAGAGAACATGATTTCATTAGATGATAAGCTAAACAATGTTTTTTTAAAAAGAAGAAACTTGGAGACAATGGAAATGAAGGGTTTTTAACCCATTTCTGCCTTCTCCCCCATTACGCAATATGTGCTTATGTTCTGGTCTTCTTCTCAGCCCACAGTTTTCAGTGGCTTCCTGCACTGTAAGGAATTCTTCTCAATCCCCTCTCAGCAACCTGGGAGAAGTATTTGCATCAGCTCAGGACCTTCGCTGTATATGTCTCCCCTGTCTCTCTCAGAGCTCTCCTCCCTCTGTGCAAGGCTCCTCCTTGTGTGTTTCTTCACTTTGACTTGTTCTGCACTCCAGAAACTTCTTCCCCGAAAAGTTGCTCAACTGCTCTTGAAAAAGCACATTTCCTCCTCCTTCCAGAAGATGCTTCCTGAGTGAGTGCAGCCGCATTGTTCTCTGCTGTCTCTTGAAAGGAACATAATGACTATTAGCACAGAGTAACTCCAAAAGAAGAAATTAAAATTATACACTCAACATGTTAACAGAAATATCCACAACATTGTTTTGAAAAAATTATTCACTGGGGTCTGGCCATGATTTTGGAAATTACTCAGGGTGGTTTTATAACAGTCAAAAATGTAAGGTGCTTGTGTGAGGCTTTGGGGTTTGAACATATTTTTCCACGACTCTTTATATTTGCCAGTGAGAACATACAGCTCTTTTGACAGTAGGACTTGGGTGGGCTGATGGTTCTTGGATGCTGTTATAGAAGGTTGGCAGGACACAATGATAAACTTACTTGTCAACAGCCTCTCTGGCTTTCTCAGGACAGGCTAAGCTTTGTACCTCTGCATTTTGCTTCTCATGTAGTCCTTGGTAGTTCCTCTGGTACGGGTTAATTGATTTTGTATTTGTTTGCCATTGTTTTTATGCCCAACATGGAACCCTTCTCAGCCACACTCATTTTGCATCTATTATTCCCTGCTTCGTTATGTTGCTCCCCTCAGCCAGAAAGAATTCTCCTTAAATTGTTTTCATGTTGGTGGCACTGGAGACCGAAGGAAATAAAGAAGATATCCACAGTAAATGTTGAAAATGGGGTCCTTTCCCCATGTAGAGTGGAAAATAAAGCTGCACGCAGCAATGGGGAGATCTCCAGTAGGGTGACCTCAGCCATGAGAGCCAGAAGAAATTTTAGAGACCACCTCAAGAAGAAGCAGACCTATGGCTGCATCTGCATACAGTAAAGCACTTCCCTTGAAAAGCAAGCTACCTGCATAGATGGAGGCCAGGTGGAAGGGCTCTGTAGGCTCCTTTTGGCCTCTGTGCCTGCATTTCCTTCCCGTGAGACCAAATTGTTGTGTAGAGTTGGTGCTCACTAAGGTTTCCTGTGGTGTGGACTTGGAATATTGTTAACATAGATGCAGGGACACTAGGGAGGTAAAACTATGCTTGGGTACTGCAGGCCAGATGCCTTAATGCCTTATTCATTCATAGTTCATTTGTGGCCACTTTCTGTTTGATATTTTGGGCATCTGCTGTTTCTCTCTCATGCAGCATCTTTTTATTTCGTATTAGTTTTGTACTGGTTGCAATGCAGTTGTATTAACGGCACTTTTCCACACTGTGTTATTTTCTCTAGATATTTCTCCTTCCTTTTTCTCCTTTCTCATTTCCTTTATTCCTTTTCCCTTTCTCCATTTTCCCCTTGTGTCTTCTTTTCTCTTTACCCTTCCCTTGCCTTCCCTTCCTTTCCCTTTCTTTCCCTTTCTCCATTTTCCCCTTGTGTCTTCTTTTCTCTTTACCCTTCCCTTGCCTTCCCTTGCCTTTCCTTCCTTTCCCTTTCTTTCCCTTCCCCTCCCTTCTCTCCCCTTCCCTTTCCCTTTTCCCTTCTTCTTCCCCTCCCCCTCCCCTTCCTTTCCCTTTCCTGCATTATTTCCTCATCTTTGCTACTGACTGCCTCCTCCTCATTGATTTGCATGAGAATTCTTTTGTTTGCAGAAATTCAGGAAATTTTCTTGCTTTGCTTTGGAGCCTGGATGTTGGCATTGACAATGAATCACTTTTGATCTTTCTGTGTTTTCCCTTGTTACAAAGTAATTTTGCAGATGTGCCCGGCCTTGAGTGCTCCTGTTTTCACTTTTAAAACAGAGAGCTCTGGCTTTGCATTGCCTGGCACTGCAGGTATGGTCAGAATGGCTGCCTTCCCTGCCCATTTGTTTGCTAATTACTGTGCAGGTACAGCCCAGCTGGGCTCAGAATACATCTCCTTAAGGCTACCCAAGGCAAGCTCACAGCCCCACTGGGGCGAGATGTCACCTAGGTGAATTTCACCTATTCCACTGTAGTTTTGTGCATTTGAGTGAACTTGGTCTCTGCAGAAATAAACATAGCAGACTGGGGGCTATGTGCAGTTTTCATTAGTGATTCATGCATTTTAAGATTAGGGCTAGCATTTTGCGAAATCCCCTTTGAAGTGGTTAATTAGGTTTGCCTGAACAGACTAAAACAGACATGGCTAATTGATTAAGATTATAGTTAAAAGACCGTGACCTCTCACTGTGAAATGCCTCTGTATATGTTCTTGTTTAGGTCTTCTTCGAGGAGGTAGATAAAGCATGCACTGTATCACTGAGATAGTGTGGGATACTTTTTTATCATATGGGAGTAGCATCCCTATCTCAAATCTGCTGTTGTTAATGGGAGGTTTTCTTACTAAATACTTCTGCTTTCATTCTACTTGCATTTTTGACAGGAGAAGCACTATCAGGTGGGTTTTCAATTTTTTGTGAATAAAACCCAATAGAAAGCCTTTTCACAGCACCAGAGCATCCATAGGTACAAAATAACCAACTCTCACAGAGTTACTGGCAAACCTGATTCATTTTGTGAATAATTTCACTTGGATCTTAGTAAGAAAAATGTTCAGATGAACAGAATGAGCAACAAATTTCCAGACAAAAACATGGAGGAGGGAGAGTATGTATAGACACAGTCTGTGGGGGCCTGTGACTTCATCGCACTTCGCACGATAAGAGGGTTCACTTCAGGAGCTGGTACTGGGACAGAGACTTGAAAGGCCCGGCTACAGGAAGCGGGGATGGTGAGTCAGGAAATGGCAGCCTTCCCTCCGAGTCATCCTTGAAACACTGCCCTGATGTGCTCAGAGTGGGAACTGGATTAGTAGAGACGCTGTGCCTTCAGAAGAAGTTTCAAACGTGGGTCATGACCATTTGATGTCGTTAAGCGTTACGTGCTGTTTCTGCTCAACAGCATGGATTTCAGATCCTGCATCTGGTCTGGTCTCCAGCGTGCCTGACTGTGTTTTGCAACTGCCCCTCTCTGCAGCATGTGGGGCTGTACTTAGCTTTACATCCCTGTGCTGCAGGCTCTCTGATGAGGCCACTGCGTAGCTGTTGACCCAGAATTTTCTCGCATGGTTGCTGAATAGCTGCAATTTCCTGTTATGCGCACGTCATTTTCTGTAATATTTGAAAAGAAAAGGTATCTGTTTTGGGGTTAATAGTGTGATTGGGTGTCTGCAGGGGTGCCTATGAGGAGGGTACGTGGGATCGGGGCGGCAGCCCAAGCCTCAGGCCGCCATTCAGACCACAGCGTGAAGACGGTACCTTACAGAGTGCCGCATCCGTGCCTGTGTCGCTTCCCATTAAAAGGATGAAGTCGCACTTCGCGGTGAATTACGACCCGAAAGGAGACGGACCGCACCCGGGGCCGGGCGGGAGACCACCGAGCGACTCCTGCCTGACGGGGCAGAACGGCGCCACCTGCTCCGTCCCGGCAGCCCGCCCGCCGCCTCCCGGCGCCTCGGCCCCGGCCCCCGCAGCGGCCCGGAGCTGCCGCCGGGCCTCCCGCCGCGGCGCCGGGAGGGCCCCCTCCTGCTGGCGGGAGCGGCGGCGCTGGCAGAGGCCGCTAGATGCCGCCCTGTCCAACGCCTTGGCGGCGGCTGCTCGGCGAAGCGGTGGCAGTCCGCACAGCCCTTGCGCCGTCTCTCGCCTTGCCGCCTTTCTGCCCCTCGGGAACGGCCTCGAGTTGTTCTCCGGGGCAGGCTGCTCGCCACGTTTCACTCCTCCTCTGGAGTGGGCCCACTGGTGGGGACCGGGGTCTGGCACAGCTCCGGGAGGGCCAGGCTGGGCCACCAGCCTCAAGGGTTGGTGGAGCTGGAGGCTGCAGCAGACACTGAGGGGCTTGAGCTGTGATGACATGAGACTCCAAGGCCGTGGGTAGGGTTGAGAGAGTCCCCTGGTGAGGATGGTCAGGGCCACTGAATTCGAGGCCCTGAGGACCTGGCACTGGCCAGGACTCAACCAGGTTTTTCAGGGAGTGCGGAGCTACCAGCACTAGGGTCATCTCATGGTGATGGAGGGGCAGGTGCTGGTGACTGATACCAAGTGCTCTGTTCCTTGGAGGGGCTCTCAAATGATCCTTCTTTAAGACAAATTGACAGCAAGCGGCCCTCAAATGGATTAGGCCAAATAGTCTGGATGTTGAATTTCAGTAGCAGTTGTTGACTCTGTTGCCCTTTTGAACTTTTTGTGTTTCAGTTTTCCCTCATAGAGTATTCTTCTTAAAAGAACGGATGCATTGGATTCATGCATGGGTTTTGGGAACAAAATCATCTGAAGAACACAGCCCCATGCTGTAGCAGCTGGTTGTCTGTGTGCATTCATCCATGGAAAAGTCAGGAACAGTTAGTCCACACTTCAAGATTGGCTGTTAAGGAGGTCAAGGCCACTGAGATTTTGGGATTGTTCATGTTTCAAAGCCAGACTGCAATATAAAATTGTTGGGAGGCTAAAGCAGTTGTCACATGTAGCTGTTTTCTTGGTTTGATCATTTTTATTTTTTTTTTAAGAGGGTTGTATTACTTAAAAATTGCTTACAATTGCTAATTTAGTGTCTGTGAAATACCGTGAAATACTGGGCTCCTGTATTTGCCAACAGAGCAGATAGCAGAAGTGTGAGCACTTCCTGCACAGCTTCTTGGCTGCGACCTGGACTGACCCCATGAACAGCAAGTGGGGGTGAGCAGTACTGGATGCTGTCTTCCGTTATTGCTTGTGTGTTAGCCTAGCAAAACTGCTTGGCTTCTCTGCCAAGCTTGCCATGTAGTTCCATCTATAATGTAAACATCTGTCTACCAACCGCACTGAAACCACTGTTTCATTTTGTGTAGGCTACCGAACAGCTGTCAGATGGCAATAACTTTGGTTATCACGTCTTTTCCAATGTCCTAGGTGCGGGAGGTTCTGGATGCTTTTATTCTTGCTTGACTTCCCTGGTTTTGGACTGGATTCTTCTCAGCTATATGTTTTCAGTCTCTCACTAGGCTTTTAAATAACCCCCAGGAGTGTGCTGGATATTATCCTCCTACAGAGCTCAAGTAGATTAGACAGAAGCATTGAGTTCATTGGATCGCTATAGATCCATTCAGTACTTCTGTGCATCTCCTATCCATTAGTGCCCCATCTCTAAGAGACTTTGTGATATTAGCATTGACAGGGTGTGTTATCCTGTACAAGGTTGTCTTAAAATCATAAAACTATGTAAAGCGGATTCCCAGGACAGCATTACAAGCTACTGTAATGGCAGATGAGCTGAGATCTCTCAGAATTTTTTCCTGTCAGCATGGGTATGCGTGCTGCTTTCAAGGTGACAGCAGGCTATGAGTGAGCATGCCTGTGCAGCAAAAAATACCATGGACTTGGAAATGTCTGGTTTAGAAAATGAATGCTTTTCACATAGGTTAGTATGCATTTGGCAAACAAAACCTTTGCTGAGCACTCACCAGACTTTCTGAAGTCAAATGTGTATTTCAAACCACTTGCTCCTGCAAAGTGGGCTGTCCATATTGCAGGCTGTCCATATATATGAAGGAACCTTGTAACATTCACTATGAAGTTAGAGAAAAAGATTCATTGAAGAAATGCTCATACAGGTGCTTAGGCTTCAACACTTTTGAAATCTGGGATTTGTTTGGCTGAATATTCCAGAAGTCATCTTGAAGTTCTCTGAGACCCATCCAGGCTGTCTCCTGAACTCCTAAGGCTGAAGAGGGGAAGAGATGAGCAGGTTCATTTAGAGCTTCCTGTTTTGCTTTGAACAGAAGGTGTTTAGAAACATCTTTTTAATGATATTCTACTGATCCAAGATGCTCCTCCCCAGGCACTGAAATATAAATATTTGACTTTTATACAACCAAAATGTCTATGAGTAGATACAGAATAAGTGACGAAAAATGAGCTTTTACCAAACCTGTGGAATTCATTTGAACTTTGCCAGGTGTTTGGCTGTGAGACTGTGAGGTCCCATACTTAACAGCTCATATTCTTTGCCAATAATATGTGAAGTGTTTCATTATCTTATATGCTGTAGTTGGCACGCATCAGTTTGCAAAGAGCAATGGTTTATGATATTTGTGGATTCCATGTGCTGTTGTAGCTGTGAAATGATGTGTGGTGTATGATAAGACAAATATATAAGAATGAAAGGCCTCATATAGCAAATATAAGATACTTTTAAGTCTTTGATAAGCAAAACCATAAATTGTTAAGTAATGTCAGTATTTTGATTTTTGTCTTCTCTTATAAATGCCAGGAGTAAAAACCAAATAAGAGTCTTGCCTTCAGCTCACCCAAGGTGTTCAAGGAGTACTTGGGAAAGATGAAGAACTAATTTATTTTAAGCCTGCAGTATAACCAGGGCTTTTTAGGGTATGCATCCAAACAGCCAAATTTTTCCCAAATTAAAGCTTAATTTAGGTGGACAAGCTTACTGGACCAACTGCCTACTTACACTAGTTCCCAATGTCCAGTGAAGTATTTAAAACAGTATTGAAATAATTACTGCAATACTCTGGTTGGACGAAAAGGGTCTTTGTGTGTATTTTTGTGGATTTTTTTCTCCTTGTGGTGTTTTCTCTGTTTTCTGAGTTTTAATCTTTCCACAAAAAAATTTTAAAAGCTTGAAACTTTAACCTGCTTCCAAGTGTCTCTGATTGAAAAAGTCTTTAACGTGTTGTTTTGCAGCATAGCAGTGTGTGTTAAGTGTGCACTTCTTTATGTACAAATGTTTTGCAGAGGTAGGGTCTAAGGATGGAAAGTGACCAGCAACTCCCCAGGCGTGGGAATCCAGTGTGCTGCAAGAGTGGTGACATTTGCTGTGGCAGTGCTCACAGCAGCCTGTGTGGTCTGCCCTCCTGGCCCTAGCAGCCTGTCTGGAGAACTGGCAGGAGTGAGCTGCCTGGGAGACCTCGAACCCAGGGTGAGATCTCTTAAGAGCCCACCAAGGAATCATGAGGCTGCAATGAGCAGGACAGCTCCAGCAAGATCTGCTGTGCCTCACCAAGTCTAATCCAGAAAAAAACAAGTGTCAGGTGTCAAGAAGAGCAGGGAGGAGAAAGACTGTGAAAGCAGAACAGGAAGCTTTTCACTTCCCTGTCTTTGGCAAACTGGTGTGTTTGTGGTGATTCTGCTGATGCTTAGGACCTCTGTCAGATGCATTTTCTTTAGAGAGCCAGTGAACCTTTGCATGTGAACAAGCAAGCATGTAATTTGTTTGATGCTGAATTTCAATATTTGTAGTATTTTTTCCCCTCGGGGTGGTCTAGGAATATAGAAGATGATTTTAATGAAATGTTACTATTATTTCTAGTGCATTTTCTAAGCTGTAAACACTGACAGAATGAAAAGCTCAAAGGTGGTCCCATCCCGTGTGGGACTGGAATCTAGTATTAGTCATTAGACTAAGAAATGATTAGACCAGGCAGTGGAGAAGACAAGGTGATGGGAGGACATGGTAGGAACTACATTATGTATATGCATATGTATACATATATATGTATTTAATTAGTAGGTTGTAATACCTGCTTAGATGCAGGTGATCACTAGAATAGTGTATTTGAAGTTGTCTGAGGTTACTTATTATCAGAGCAAGAGGCAGTTCTAAGAGATGCACATTTTTTTATGTGTTTAAAAGAAACAAAACCCAAGAAACTTCCAAAGAGCCCAAATATTTTGGTGAAAATGATCAAAATGAAGCTGTCTACTGAATTTTGTCTTATGTGGCACTTTTGTGGTTTGTCTCAATTCTACTGACTGCACAGATATTGTTCATTCATATTCCTGACATGACAGTAGTGAAACCATTTCTCTGGCACTGATGATGTAGTGGTAAGACCAGAGGATTCCTGTGTCAACTTTCTGCATTTGCTGCTTAACCTTCCTTTTGAAGAAACTACCTTATTTGGAGCAAGTAGCATACAAGTCTAGATTTGGCAATGTTTTTAGGCTGATAGCAATTCAATATGGTTTTATGCAATTTTTATTCTCCCAGCTTCCACAGTGGAGTTCACTGTTTTCTGTTTTATGTTGGTTGTCTGGACTCTCCATACACTGGTTTGACAGAAGCTTTCCACAGGCATAAAAATGATCAGCAGTTTGACTATGGAAATCTGTTTAGAACAGGCATACATTTAGAGAGGACTTAAGAATGTCCTAACAAGTAGTTTGTCACCTATTTTTGCTTGTTAGGCAGAAAATAATTCAGTATAGTCTAGCTTTTAGTGGTAATATAACATGATTAGGATGTTTGTGTAAGATAAGGATAGAAGAAAAATTCTGAGAAGGCTTGCCTGTACATTTCTGAGTAGCCTAACCCCAAACCTGGGTCAGTTACTGATGCCTTCTGAACAAAGTGAGTAAAACAGGCATATCTGTTGGGGCCATATGAATGTTCTCTAAATAGCCTTTGAAAACATAAGCATGATGTAAGTTTTATTAATTAAATATTATTAATGATTTGGTGCTTAATTTTGTACTCCTGCTAAAATGAAGTGTCAGGTTATGAGTTTCTATCAGTAATCGCCTAAATGAAATGTCATTAAATACTTGTGAATAATTTATAAGATGAAATTACAGATGTTTTATCAAGTCTTGTCAAATACCTTAAGATAAATCTTGTGAAAATATGCAGTTTGCATGAATTGAAATAGGAAAGCCAGAATCCCATCTGCCTAAAACGTAAACCTGTACAATGTGGAGAAGGAAGTTACAGTTTAGGATACCAGGAATTTGAAACATAATTTCAATATTCTTTCATCTTTGTTCCAAGACATCAGTGCATGCAGCAGTAATAAGGCACGTCTGTATTTCAGTGCACATCATTTTTGGTCTAGGAATGCTGAGTGTGAAAAATTTTTCTGATGTTGCATTTTAATCAGGATAAAATGACAGTTTTAGAGTCACATAGTGCACATAACAGGCAGTGCTGCTTCAGCATAACTTGCATGTGCTGCTGGAAAGAAGTACATACTTAGAAAGCAAACGACAGCCCTGAAGTTATGGTGATACTGTAAGGCACTGGTACACAGTGGTTATCTTTTATATCATTCTTACAACCTTGACACACATGGTTTATGCTGAAGAGTTTAATTTCCTTAGTTTTATATTTTTACAGTCCTTAAAACCTGCCATATATCCAAGAATGAATATAGGCAATTAAAGAATTCCATAAAACTTTGTATCTTGAGGGGGAAAATTATTAGAAAGCTGAACATTTCTATCAATATTTTATTTACAATACTGCCTGTTCTTTCAGTGTATGCTCACAGCTCTGCATTGTTGTTGTTGGGAATTGCATATGCTGAAGTCAAGCAGAATCAAGCTTTCATAAGCAAATAACAGATAAATGCAGTATCTCTGTGCTCTGTAAATTAAATGCTGGTCTTAAAGAGGGTTTTCAAAAGCCCTGGTTATGCTTTTTTGCTTAGCTAAATTTTGTGATCTTATGTGTTACATTTTCATCCAGTCTGTAGTTTTTGAAGACAACTTTATGGTGACTGGTGTTTTTTGTTTAAACTGATTCTACACATTGCCATGAAATATTCTTATTATTCAATGTAACTTGGAAATATGATCCATTTCTTTAGGTGTAGCCAATAATGCTCTGGATTCTTACTATTGCAATGGTGTTAATTCTTCCCAGTCTCTGTTATGCTGGTCTGGGAAGCGCAGAGTTTAAAAAGGGCAGGAACCTAAGACCACCGGCATTGCAGGGAAATAACATCTGAAAAACTCCCAATCTTACATTCCACCCTCCTGCTGATGAAGAGCAATAGCAGACTTGATTTGGGTTTATTTGTGGATGGCTATTTTCTAAAAAATAACAAATCAAAGAAATAAATCAGTGCAGATCTTATATGACATTTTATCTGCTTTGATTTATTGGTTGCTGCAGCCTGTCTGATAGAAAAGAAAGTACACTTTCTATTTTGCCACTGGGAACAGGCTTAAGCTTCTTTCATTTATTGTGGTACATTACTGTAATTTGGCTTATGCTTCCAAACATATTCTACCACCTTCTTTTTTCCTTTTTTTTCATCTTTCCCCAAGTCTACATATTTTATAGTCATCAATTCCTACTTAATTTAAATTCATCTGCAGCTTTTGCTCCTTGGGTCAGTCTTGTGTTCCTATTTAGTCCTTACTTCTGAGAAAAGTCCTAGTGACATCAGCAGATGGTCTCTTGGAATCTGGTTATGCTCCACTGAACGTATGATGTCTGTTAGAGAAATACAGGTGAAATCACTGTGCTTGTTTGTCCAGTTACAATCTGAAATTGTAAGCCAAAATCACCAGTCAGGCCTTCCAGATATGCTTTTGAATTTGCTTTATTACTGAAGTCTCATCAAGGTACTTGTATGATGATCAGAGCAGCAAAGGGAGACTGCAAAGTCACTACTCTCCTTTCAAAGCCCAAAGGAGGAGGTATGAGACTGTATTTTTGAGTGTCTTGATAGACAGGTTCAAAAAAGTCTACTATTGACTTGGCTTGTGTGTGGCTTCAGCAGCTGAAAGACACCTTCTTTATTCAAAATATGGACTGTAGAATGCAGGTGTCCTGTTCACCTGTGAAAGTGCTGTAGGACTGGGGGAAATGAGATCCTGTGGGATTTTTTTATATCCAGAATCTGCTCTGTGAAGTTGCCTGGTTCCTTACTAGTTTTGTTGAATGCAGAAGGATGTCTGCTTTGCAGGTGTTTTGCTAAAATAATGTTTCATTTTAAAGAATGGGTCTTACTTTATTTTATTTTATTTTATTTTATTTTATTTTATTTTATTTTATTTT